>LPNX011221395.1:322084-373158 GCA_001517045.1 Pseudotsuga menziesii | reverse complement strand
GAAATAGTTCCTCTTCAACATTATTCATCGAATTGCATTGGTACATTCCACTTCTTTACTCTTTCCAGCAGACAAAATTGCAGTTCACTTAGCAAAACGATGTAGTTCCTCTTACAAGCCAACAATTACAAAATTTTCTAAGGGAAAAATCCCTCCTTCAGTCTTCATTCCCCCTATTTAAATTACAACTGCTGCCCCTTGGGTTTCCCTAAGCATGTGACCTTTCAGTGCCCTTGACGATTCCTTTTCTTCTCTGGTCGTTGCGTTTTCCTTAATCATTTCCATAGGCGTTTTACCTCCTGACAGTAACTGCTGAAAATGCCGCGTCGATGCCTCTATCATCCGCTTGGGTTGTCCTTTTCCTCACCATAGGTCGCTCTAGCGATCTATGGGATTCTCCCTACATATAACTTTAGTGCATTATCCACTAACATGAGACATTAAGCATCGAAAACTTTTAACTATGATGAAAAATCCATAAAAAGCTGGCCTGGTTCATCCGGGCGAGAACTCACGGTAAAATGAATCGGAAGTCGGGCGATACTTGGATCGGACAGGCCGAGAATACTGCATCGGATGGGAAAGGATTCAGGAGCCGCAACGGCGGAGGAGCATAAGAAGCGGGTGAGTGACAACGCAGGCGACCAAGGAAATCGGACACCGAGAAGGAACGTATCGGAAGCTAGATTGCTCTGCCACCTGCAACGGCGGAGGGGACAAATATTGAAGACAGGCGACGGAGGCTAAAAAAAAAAAAATACAAAGCTCAGGCGTCGAATGAAACTCACGTCGGCAGCTGACTTCATCCCCCCGGCCGCAACGGCGGGTAAGTAGAAACTCAGGAGCAAGCGGTTTGAACCAATGAATCGGGCGTCGGATGAAACTTCAATCGGGAGGGCAGTTTGATCTGGGAGCCGCAACGACGGGTGAGTGAGGAATCAACATCTTCTGAAAGAGACCCGATCCAAAGAGAAAACCAACAGCGTTAAGGCCCAATTGCGGCCGAAAATCAATTTCCTTCATTAAGGAAAAAATTTCATGCTCTACGGGTACTAAAACAGACCACGCGACTCAAGCTAAACTGAACAAAGCAAGAAAAAGGGTGGGCAATCAACTTCAAACACAAAGATATGCTCAAAGGCGCCAAGCTTTCAACAATCGATCCCAGCAAATAATGGTGAGGAGGGGTCCCAGAGTTTAAGTGAAAAACTAAAATCGGGGAGAAAGGTTGCAGCAGCAACAACTGGCGATTTCCTGGTGAACCTAGATCTCTGGGTGATTTCTTCCTTGAATAGCAGACTGTCCTACAACAAATGTATCCATTGAACTTTTCTAGCTATACAGATTTCTCGATAACAGAAGTGTGTACCTCGATCATTGACATTGGTCCAATTCGGGTGATGAGACAAGATTTTCGAGTCCGGATAACTCTGCCGAGGCCAAAATATGAGTTCATTATTAGTTTTGTTTTCAGGGGCTAATGACATTGGACACCACAGGATTGTAGCAGGTGATGAACAGAAACGTTCATTTGTTCCTCATTCCCATGCCATCTTAGCAGCTTTTGTGCTTTTTGGATTTTGTACTTTTTTTATGAGAGTCTCCATGCATGCCTTTCTTAATGGATTTTAATTTAGGATCCTCTATCCCATAGTGCCCTTTTGTGTGAGTGATGTGCTTAAGTTTTCAGCTCACGGACAGAGAGGATCATTGGCAAATTAGTACTTTATGATCTGGATTTAGCTTTGGAGCATGATGTTTTTATAAGAATTCTGACTCTTATCTGCCTTCTGGCATTTATTTCCTGGCATGGGATCATTTAGATTTAACACCCTGTTCATCTTGCTCTTCTCCGTGGGTCCCCTGTCATTGCCCCTTAGATTCTAAGTGTAAAGTGCGCGGAGCCTCAGCATAGTATCTAGACTCTTGAATCAGATTGACCTTACAGGAGGTTAAGCAGGACCTCAATGCACACAAAGATTTCGAGAAACTATTTGGTGGAAGAAATTCACATGGAAAACCACAGTCTAACTATTCAACGAATGTTTACCATTTCCAGAAATTTGGAGTTCCCCACATAACCACGAGTTAAACACCTTTATTGAAAGCAAAGACTCACTTAAAACAAATGAAAGCATAACTCAACATAGCTTATTTATGTACAAGTCAGAAAGCTCAAAAACAACTTAAGAAAAATAAGGTTTGAGAACCAGACCATTAACTGGCAGGTTCTCCTCCCATCCCTGTAAATCCTGTAACATATAGGTAGCAAGGCCAAGTTTAGCGGTGATTTGAAACGGACCTACCATAACTGTTGGAACTTAGTGTGCTTCCCTTTATCATCATGGGGATGATCCCATTTTAGGGCAAGGTCCCCTACTTCCAAGTCCTTCTTCCCGGCTTTGTGCTTGTCAAACCATCTTTTCACTACCTCCTGCTGCTGTTGGAAACGTTCTCTAGCTTTGGATCTGGCCTCTTCTGCTTTCAGAAGATTGTATATTCTTACTTGGAGAACTTCATCATCCGACCCCCTAGACTCTTGAGCTAGTATGGAAGACGGGAGCAGGATGTTGGGGGGAAGGATGGCTTCCTTTCCGTACACAAAAGTAAAGGGTGACACTCCTATGGCAGACTTAGGGGTAACTCTATCAGCCCACAGGGCATTGGGTAAGGTTGAGTGCCAACTTCGCTGGTTTTCTATGATGGTCTTCTTCAGGATTCTAATGAGGTTTTTATTGGAGGATTCAGCCAGGCCATTCCCTTGTGGATAATAGTTAGCAGAATAGTGTAATTTTATCCCTTTCTCATGAGAAAATGCAGTAATCTTAATGGATGAAAAGTATTTAGCATTATCAAAAACTAACGAACTTGGAACCCCAAACCTGGTCATGATATGGTCTTGTAGAAAATTGATGACTTTGTCTTCATTTATCTTGCGCAATGGAATAGATTCGACCCAGCGGGTGAAATAATCAGTTGCAGTAAGAATATACTTATGTAGCAGGGAGGAATTTGGCTTTATTTCTCCAATGACGTCTATTCCCCATTGCTCGAAAGGCTCAGTGATCATTACAGGCTTTAGAGGTGCTGCTGCTCTGGGTTGTCTTCCTCCACATCTTTGGCAAGTATCACATTTTCTGACGTGCGCATGTGCATCCCTGAAGAGTGTTGGCCAATAATAACCGGCCCTAAGGATTTTGTGGGCTGTAGTGTCTCCTGAATAATGTCCGCCAGCCGGACCATCGTATAATTCAGACATTACTTTCTCAGCATCTTCTCTTTCCAGACATCTTAGAAGGACTCCATCATAGTTTCTTCTGAATAATATGCCTTCTACGAGTTGGTAGGAAGCTGACTTTAGATGCAAAGCTCTTCTTTGTTTGGAACTCCAATGTTCAGGCAATACCCCTGACTGCAGGTAATGTACAAGGTCTCTATACCAAGATTCAGGAGCTGTGAATAAAGGACAAAAATCCATTACATGCAATTCGGCTTCATTATCCCATGCCTGTTCTTCACTATTACTGCTTCCAGTCATCAGCTTGCATAGCCCCTGACCTTTCACTATAGTGGCTGGTTTGAATTCCAAATCGTATTCTTGAAGGGCTGTTACCCAGTTGCCCCTTCTTTCTCCCAATTCCTTTTGAATGAGAAGGGATCTTACGGCTGGGTAATGGACTATTACCTTGGTTCGATTTTTTAGTATATAAGGTCTGAATTGCTTGACTGCCTTAAATACTGCGTATGCTTGTTTGTCAATGGCTAGGTAGTTTAATTCAGCCCCCTGTAGCCCAGTGCTCATGAAAGAAATTGGGAATTCATCACCCCCATCTTCCTTTTGCGTAAGTACGGCTGCCAATGAATCATCGGACGCAAAAGTATACATAATAAAGTCTTTGTCAAAGTCTGGACTTTTAAGAGAGGGCGCATGTGCAACAACGGTCTTGATTTTACTGAAAGCATTCTTTTCGGTCTTAGTCCACTTAAACTATGCGTTTTGCTTGACCATCTGCTGCAATGGTTTGATAGTCTGGGAAAAATCAGGCACGAATCTTCTTACAAAGTTTATTGTTCCCATGAAGGATTGCATTCCCTTCTTATTATGAGGCATGGGAATTTGTTCAATGGCCTTAATCCTTTCTGGGTCTATAGAGATACCTTTCTTTGAAACTATATGCCCCAGTAACTTGCCTTCTGTGACAGCGAACACGCATTTTTTAGGATTGAGGGAAATACCATACTTCCGACAACGCTCGAAAATTTTCTTTAGGTGGAACGCGTGCTCCCCTCGTTTCTTGGAAAATATTGTGATATCATCAAGGTAAACTACCACACTTCGTCCTATCAGTCCCCGAAAATCTATATCCATAGCTCTCTGGAATGTCGCTCCGGCATTAATAAGTCCGAAAGGCATTCTTCTGTAGGCGAACGTTCCCCATTTAGTTTTGAAAGTTGTCTTTAATCTGTCTTCCTTCGCTACTAGCACTTGGTTGTAACCAGAGAAACCGTCCAACAATGAAAACATTTCAGAGCCTAATCTCTGAAGTCCACGCACAGCCTAATCTCTGAAGTCCACGCACAGCCTAATCTCTCCCGATTTTTTCCTGACAGGCACCAGGTTTGACACCCATTCAGAATGCCTGACTTTAAAGATAATCCGAGCGTCCAGCAGTTTCTTCACCTCGCTTTGAATTAGTGGTTCCAGCTTTGGGTGCATCTTCCTCAACGGCTGCTAATATGGTTTGACGCCTGCTTTTATAGGAATGATATGTTTGATGATATTAGTATCATAAGTTTTTAAATCTACATACGTCCATGCAAAGACATATTTGTACTGTTTAAACAAACTGAGGAACTTGTCTCTTTCTGCTGGTGAACAACATTTACCGAGGTTCACAAACTTGGGCTCCGTTTCAGTCCCTAAGTTTATTAGCTCGAACTGTAAAGTTGAGCTGTGTGTCTTCACATTAGCGGGTCTCCTAAATTTCTCATTCAAGTCAAACATTTTCTCCAGCGTCCTGACTCCTTTGGGAATGAAATTGTCATATTTCATTTCAGCCTGATGTTCCTCATCGTCTATGATAGCTCCTTTAAAAGTCTCATCATTTGTCAAACATTCGATTATGTGCTGATCATCATCAAATACTCGCAAGTTGGTAATCATGTCGGGTACCGATGGCCTGAAAAGCAATTCGATAGAGCATTTGTTATTAGTGGGAACCAACCTGGCGGCTGACGTAGCTAAAATATCAGCGGCTGCATTTTTTATCCTTGGAATTGAAATAATGTTAAATGCATGAAAACATTTAAGCAATTCCCATACCTCGTTTTGGTAAGCTTTCAAATGAGGGGAGATACAGTGTATTTGCTTTTTTATCTGCTTTACAACTATTTCTGAGTCCCCAAAAACTTTTAAATTACAAACCTGTAGCTCAATCGCTTTCTTGAGTCCCTGTAGTAATGCTTCATACTCAGCTGTATTGTTAGTACACTCAAATTCTAACCTACAGGACAAGAAGTATTTATTTTTTTGTGGATCAATAAGGATGCAGCCGGCCCCTGACCCTTCTAATGTTTTTGAGCCATTGAAATATAAAGTCCAGATAACATTATCTACTGGAAATGAATCTACTCCTACAGCTAAATCTACTATTTTACAGTCAAGCTCATCAGCCTGAGAAAAACGAAGGAGATCAGGCTGGGTGTTAGGTGTGCTGCTAGCCTATTCCGCTTGATAATTCCCTGGTTCTAGTTCAAGAAAGTAGTTTCCCAATACAGATTCAACTGGTACATTCTTCCCATCCAATTGAGTGACATTGTACTTCATATGAGGCTCTCTCAAAACCTTGATCTGATTAGGACTCCCTTTGTACGGCAACCAAAGATGTGACCAATCTGTTGCAAAATACCCATTTAATTTGGCCGACCAATCTCTGCTCAAAACCAAGCCATAAGCATCTGGTATGTCAGCCACTACAATGTTGATGACTTGGCACACTCTATCATCGGATGCTAGGCGGATTAGCACGTCCTCCATTTCGCCAACTACCTTGACGTTCGTCCTATCCAACTGCACCACTTTCCACGTGGTTGGCTTGGGCTGCCCATTTATTTTCTTACATACTGATATGGGCATGACATTAATTGACGCCCCTGAATCCGCTAGACAATTGTGCACGTTATGATTAAAAATTTCAAACGTCAAGAGGAAAGGTGGATGTTTGGTTTTAGACTTACCTCCAGTACTAGCTTCCCCGATTTCTTCTTCCTCCCGAGGCTGATTGTCTGTGGGAAACTTCTCTTCTGATGTTTCCAGCGCTTTCAACAATCTTTCTTTCTGTTGAGGCACTTTGTACATTTCAAACAGCGGGACATTTGCCTTTATCTTCTTTAAATCTTCAACAACGTCATATTTGATTAGTTTTCTAATGGACTGCGATTTATCAGCATTCGCATTCTCTTCATTTGGCCTGGGCGGCGTCCTATTTTGCTTCGGATTCTGGCTGGTAATGGTAAATTCCGGAATCTAATCAGCCAATGATTTGTCTTGAAATTTATTTTCTATATTTCTTTGCAGCCTTCGAATCTTTGGGAGCAGAAGACTGTCATCACTACCCTCCCCTTTGCTCCTAGTTGTGATGTTAGCCTCCCTGATATCTTTGCGTCCCTGTGTATTTTCTTCTTCTGTGTCGAGTACGGAGACAGAACTCCATAATGCCAAAGTCTCTTCCTCCTGGTCTTTCGTAGAAGTGGATGCGGCATTTTCTTTCCTTTCATCATCATCTTCTTCTGTCAATCTCGAATCCAACATCTGATTCATGACCAATGTCATAGAATTTATCCATTGCGGACAGTTTTTTTTGGAATGAGGCTGTTGATGAAAAGTACAGAAATTTTCCATCCCTATTTCTGTCAGATTCATGGATGTCGTTTTCTGAGGAGGAGTTTGGGTCTGGTTGCTATCCTCTCTTTTCTTATAGTATGGCCTGAAAAACTTTTGTGTTTCTTTTTCCTTTTCTAAGTCTATGACCTTATTGGACATCTTTTGCATCATTTTAGCCATACTTTCATAGTCTGGCGTCTTTTCTTCTTTCGGCTTGGTGAACAGTAAGGTTTTTCTTCCCGCACCTCTCTCTCCTGATTGCTCCGGATAGTCCTCCACACTTTCTCTCTCCTCTTCCACCACTTCTGCCTCTTCATAGGTCTCTGTCAATGTAGGCTTGGCTCTGCCTTTTGCAAACATGGCTAAATTAGGACCCAACGCTGAAGTATAGTATTCGATCAGTACTTTGTCTGAAGGCTTATCTGTTCCGGAGAAGTTTTTTAGATATGCTGCAAACCTTTGTGTGAAGCTGTGCACTTTTTATTTTTTCTCTTTCTTCAATGCACACAGTCCTTTCATGAGGGCAGCGTGAGTCTTTTGGATGGAATACTTACTTCTGAACATTCTCTCAAAAGTATCCCAATCTGGGATAGAATTGGCGGGCAATCCAAAATACCACGAAGCCGCAGCTCCTTTGAGGGTATGTGGGAAAAGTCTACAAACCACATCTTCATGCTCCCCTGCCCTTAATCCTTCTATAGCCAAATAAAAACTCTGCAAGTGGTCGTCTACCAATATCTTCTTATTGGGATCAAACTTAGGCAATAAATTTTCGAAGGCTTGAGGTAGGTCGTGCAGAGGTGGGGTCAGATTTAGAGGTGATCTGGCTTTCCATGCGGGCGGTGGAGGATTAGGTGGGGGTTGATTGGCGTTAACATCGGCCATGAGTCGGGGTGGAGAATGTGGAGGTGAAATAACAGGGGTGGGAGGATGTGAACCAACAGGGGTGTGAACACGAGAGTCTAGGCCTATTTGGTTCAAAGGCAATTCAATCTCTTGCAAGGCAGTTTCCACAAGCTCTTGCCAGTCTCCAACCAACACCGAATCTTCTATTATAGGACGGTCTTTCTTCTTGTACTCTCTTCTAGGAAACTCGGGGATAATTGGCAACCCTCCGATCTTATTTACATACGCACGGGTATGTCTTCTTAGATCATTTACAATTTCATTGCGAACAGGATATAGAAGTTCTCTGTTTTCTTCTTCTGGAATTGGATATAGTGGTCCACTACTTTTAGAACTGTAACCAGCGGAATAATCTTTGTAAAATGGGTTTCCTCGGCTAGCCATGCACTAGCGGCCCTCCTTCTTGCGCCAAAACTGTTGAGGCCTGGAAATTCGCAGGCGGCAACAGTAAGGGATTCTCCCCAATCAACGTTCCCAACTAGCCCGTTGACTGTTTGGAATAGGGAATCCGTCCGGTTTGCGGTCCGGCTACCGTAGGTCAAGTAACAAACAAAGGCTTTACTGGTTGCGGCCCGACCCACCGAGTTTTTGCATTTTGACTTAAAATAATGATATGCACGTGCCTAACTAAATGCAGCTTGGTCAAAAATAGGGAGCGGTCACAAAGTGATGCGCAGGTTCTTACCTTTCGTCTTGCTCACAAGCATTCAACCGGATACAAAAGAAATAAGCTAACTATCTACACTATCCCTAGGGAGCATAGTTATCATTTTGGCTGAGCAATACATTATCATATACAGTAAGAAAAATCACAGATAGCTGATACTTCTCCTAAAGCACATGAACTCTTACACATATTCAAATAACCAGATAGCCGATCATTCTATAACAACATTTATTGCTCTTAGTGAAAATATATCCCAGAAAAACTACTGAAGAACATTTAACGAGAACGTAGGTTCAAAACATCAAATATTCTTACAGCAAATGAAATACAGCTGAAAAGGAAATAGTTCCTCTTCAACATTATTCATCGAATTGCATTGGTACATTCCACTTCTTTACTCTTTCCAGCAGACAAAATTGCAGTTCACTTAGCAAAACGAAGTAGTTCCTCTTACAAGCCAACAATTACAAAATTTTCTAAGGGAAAAATCCCTCCTTCAGTCTTCATTCCCCCTATTTAAATTACAGCTGCTGCCCCTTGGGTTGCCCTAAGCGTGTGACATTTCAGCGCCCTTGACGATTCCTTTTCTTCTCTGGTCGTTGCATTTTCCTTAATCATTTCCATAGGCGTTTTACCTCATGATAGTAACTGCTGAAAACGCCGCGTCGATGCCTCTATCATCCGCTTGGGTTGTCCTTTTCCTAGCCGTAGGCCGCCCTAGCGATCTATGGGATTCTCCCTGCATATAACTTTAGTGCATTATCCACTAACATGAGACATTAAGCATCGAAAACTTTTAACTATGATGAAAAATCCATAAAAAGCTGGCCTGGTTCATCCGGGCGAGAACTCACGGTAAAATGAATCGGTGGTCGGGCGATACTTGGATCGGACGGGCCGAGAATACTGCATCGGATGGGCAAGGCTTCAGGATCCACAACGGCGGAGGAGCATAAGAAGCAGGTGAGTGACAATGCAGGCGACCAAGGAAATCGGACGCCGAGAAGGAACGTATCGGAAGCTAGATTGCTCTGCCACCCGCAACAGCGGAGGGGACAAATGCTAAAGACAGGTGACGAAGGATAAAAAAAAAAAAAAAGACAAAGCTCGGGCGTCGGATGAAACTCGCATCGGCAGCTGACTTCATCCCCCCGGCCGCAACGGCGGGTAAGTAGAAACTCAGGAGCAAGCGGTTTGAACCAATGAATCAGGCGTCAGATGAAACTTCAATCGGGAGGGCAGTTTGATCTGGGAACCGCAATGGTGGGTGAGTGAGGACTCAACATCTTCCGAAAGAGACCCGATCCAAAGAGAAAACCAACAGCGCTAAGGCCCAATTGCGGCCGAAAATCAATTTCCTTCGTTAAGGAAAAATTTTCATGCTCTACGGGTACTAAAACAAACCACACGACTCAAGCTAAACTGAACGAAGCA
Source organism: Pseudotsuga menziesii (assembly GCA_001517045.1). NCBI lineage: Eukaryota > Viridiplantae > Streptophyta > Pinopsida > Pinales > Pinaceae > Pseudotsuga > Pseudotsuga menziesii. The sequence goes on along the minus strand of LPNX011221395.1, from coordinate 363,268 downwards.
AGCAAAAGGGTGGGCAATCAACTTCAAATGCAAAGATATGCTCAAAGGCGCCAAGCTTTCAACAATCGATCCCAGCAAATAATGGTGAGGAGGGGTCCCAGAGTTTAAGTGAAAAACTAAAATCGGGGAGAAAGGTTGCGGCAGCAACAAGACCATATCTAATTTAAGAGTATCATATACCAATTGAATATCACCATAACTAATTTAAGAGCATGATATCCAATTAAAGACTCCAACAAACCATCTCCATCACTCAAGTGAGGAGAAACTTGAATTCATTGAGTAATGTTAAAGACTAGAAGAGGACCATATCTCCAATAGAAGAGAATTGTATCCAATTGAAGAGAACCATCTCCAATTTAATACTCCAATAGGCCATCTCCATCATTCACTTGAGGAGAACCTTGAAGTCATTGAGCAATGTTGAAGAATGTCCAATAGAGAAAGACCATAGACCATCTCTAATTGAAGAGAACCATATCCAATTAAAGACTCCAATAGGCTATATCCATCATTCACTTGAGGAACACCTTGAATTCATTGACTAAAGTTGAAGCATATCCAATAGAAGAGGACCATAGACCATTGCATAATGAAGACAACCATATACCAATTGAAGAGCACTTAAATAGATCCATCAACAAATACATTAAGGAGAACTAAATACATTGGTAAATGTTCAAGAATATCAAACAGAAGAGAACCATAGACCTTCTCCACCATTCATTTTCTTTGAATTGTGGTGATGGACAATTTAAGAAATCGAACAAGAAAATCAACAAGGAATAAGAAACCTCAAGAAATCATTGAAAAAATATATAGAAGAAAATATTATGAATGATCAACCAAATACATTATATGGACACTCATTTGACCACAATTATAAATGACATAATAGTTATTCCTAACAATCCATGACAAGAAAATGAAAGTATTCACTAGAGGGGCCCTCAATTTATACACCGGTTGAGAAACAAGCATCCCATGGTAGTGATCAAGAAGTAAAATGTAGGTGCTGATTGGGGGAATTTCAATCCCCACATCAAGTCCACCTCAAACAGTTATTGATTTGGTACCTTGTGGTTATATAATTTATGGGGTTAGAGACGTGTTTCATGCAAAATGTATGTTCAAAGAAGGAAATGTTATTGAGACTATCCAAGAGGATGTCCAATTTCCACCATATAGATTCCATCAAGAGAAATAAGGACTTGAAGTTCTTTATGAAATGCCATATTGACCTAGTGATGTAGTACATGGTACAATTCCAACCTCAATACCTCCATTAGAAAATACACACCAAAGAACTCTGAGACATATACATACTGATGAAATTCTCATTAGTTTGCTTAAAGATACACTATCTAAACACAATATTTCATATCAAACTCGACAAATAATTGTTAATTATTTTGATTATAAATGTGATATAGATAAATGTAGATTATTTGTATCATTGTTAAAATACAGGTATATGACTATTGCTAGGAGAAAGTTAAGAATAAAGATGATAAACAATTTTGAACCAACTTATCATGTTATTAAAATCTTAATAGATTCCTTTAGCACAATTGGTAAGAAAAATTGTTTGAAGGATTGCAATGCATCTCATTGATTTTTGTCACATTGAGAAAACATAAAAAATTAACACTAGGACCCTTTTATTTCTTAATCCTACATCCAGACTTGTTAATTTGAATGTCAAAACACTCTATAAGTATTCTATTATAAGAGAAATATTGAAACTCGCTAGAGATATTTTTGGGCCTTCATTTGTAGGTTTCCATGTTTCGACATAAACTAATTAGTGCAGTAAAGGGATTAATGCAATTTTTTTGGCATGATAACACTAGGCCTTCTTCAAGTAGGAATGATGTACTAAAAATTAGAATGGGTTCAAAGAAATGTGAATGTTGGAATTCTTCCCTTTAACCCAGGTTTAGACCTTCTTTTTCACACAGCAAAGCCCAAGATATCAACCCGACAAAACAAGGCTTAGTTGGAAGCACCTGTGACACAGATGCAATCTCATTCAAGATATCTATTATGGGTAACTTCAAGAATATGTCCCAATGTTGCCTGCAATTTCTTAATTGTTTTCGGTGGTGGTAGGTCAAGGACGATCAAAATTTTAGCAGGATCGAACAACATTCAATCACAACATACCACATGGACCAACTGAATTCAAAATGGGGTGCAAAATATACATTTTTTTAAATTTAATGAAATTTCATACGAGCAACAACATTCCAGCATCATCCTAAGGCTCTTAATATGGTCCTTAATGAGCCAAAATAATTTCCAATCGTCAAAGTAGACTTCAAGAAATTTGTGAATAAATTCTTTAAATCCATCGACTACTATTTTGGAAAAAATAGCAGGATCATTCTTAAGTCCAAAGGGAATTACCGTGTAGTGGAAACATCCCCACTCCATCACAAAGGTTGTCTTCTATCGATATTCCTTTGTAGTTCAAATCTGATGGTAACCAGAGAAATCGTCAGCGAATGAATACATTTCTTGACATCGAAAATTTCTAGTACCTCATCTGTAAATGGAGTCGGAAATGGGTCATGCAAATAAGCATCATTCAGTTTTCTCAGGTTGATGCAAATTCTTTCTTCACCCATATAAATTTTGTCTTGCACTACTATCAGTATGATCCATTCTAATTATTTGACATGTTCTATGATAGTTGTGTCCAACATTTGGTTTTGATCTGTCTTAACTTTTTCCTTATACCGTGAATTCAATCGGTATGGTCGCTTCTTGTACTACTTTGTGTTAGGCCTCAAAGATATTTTCATTTCACCCAGGTATCCAACGATTCCTTTCATCTCTGAAAATTTCATAGGGAATAGATCTTGGAACTCATGTAATAAGTCAGTGATCTGTCCTATAGTCTCATCATCCCAATAATCTCCAATATTGGAAAATTTTGGATTCTCTAGGGAGCCAATATTAACTTTCTTAACTTTTAGCGGACTCGATAATCGGTTGATAGAAATACCAAGTCCTTCCACTCCATGCATACCTTCAGAATCTGGAATGTTTACATCAAGTGGTTCATCGTCATCAGGTTCTCCTATCACGTTGCAGAATTCTATCCAATGGTGGATTGCCATATTGCGTTGATTGAAGTTTGTCATTGCGATAGGGATATCTTCAAATATCTTCGTTTTGATCACTTGTAATGCAACATCAATAAAAGGATGGTCATCTTTGAACTCAAATGTATGTGTAAATATAGTAGCTAACTCTTCCCATTCAAGAGTTCCTCATCACAACTCAACTGATGTATACCAATTCCTTGGTATCATTCCAATGCAAGTGTGAAGTGATGAACCAGTTCCTGTCATGGATATGCTTGCCATGTCGTGTGACAATACTCAATATATTTAACAAGATTTGTCAATCATGTATACTTGCGACTAGTATAACTCATCTCTTCTCCAAATCTTATCTCCATAAATTTTCTACATTGTGACTATTCAGAGATAGATTCTCTATGTGCACCCCACCATATAGCGGGTGTATATTTCAGCAAAAAATCCAGGGTGGACAAGCGCTGTGAATCTATAACTTTTGATTCAAACTCTATCAAAAAATATGTAAGGTTAGGTAAACCTTCATATGTAGGTAGATCCCTTTCCTAAGCTCCTACCCATCGCACAGATCATGTAATTCTTGCGCAGCTTCTCATGGATACTTCCTACATCTTATTCTTCAAATTTTCTAACACTTCACCTGAATTGGATGTACACGAGCTAACACTACATCAAATCATCTTTCCATCAATTGTTGTATTTATATAGTTGTCTCTTACAGATGTGATATTATAGATATGGTCAAGATAGTCACCTTGTCCTTCACTATACATTGGTTTGACATATCTCTGTCATTTTAGAGGATCAATTAGCGCAACCACCCTTATCTATGAATCTTCAAATGATAAGATTCTTATCTTAAAATTTATCATGTCCTGGTTCTTTATCACACAGTCGATCCCCAAAATTACAGGATATGGTTTTGTATCATTGACAATGTTGATCAATTCACAATCCACATATGTTATCATTCCTTCTACTTTAACTAGAACCTGAGTCAATCAACCAATAGGTAGGACCCTTGACTAATTTGTTAGCCCGAGTTGAATGGGAGACCAATCTAGTCACGGTTTTCCCATGCTTTCCCATGTCTGTCTTGTCAAAATATTGACATCTGAGACCAAGTCTAAAATGATCCCATATCATAATCTCTTATTTTCATAGTCATTCTTAACCCACGACCGGTATTTATACATTTTCGACATGGTTAACTCTTTTGTCGGGTCGTAGCTATTCTTGAGTTTCTTCTATTAAAGTTGTCAATTCCATGACAACATATTTATCATGGATTAGCAATAAGAAAATTTTGAAAAATTCTTTAATTTTACTAACCTTTCATGTTGGTTGCTTTTGAAATAGCTTATCAAAACCTTTCAGGCATCTCCCTTACTCTCCCTCTTGTTGGTGTAGGACTAGACATCGACGGTTGATTCCTATCGACGAATTATGCTCGTGCATCCAATAATATCTCATTTTATCTCTAGACGTAAAACAATACTTTATTTTGTGTTGTCGGTAACACCTGTGGTTGGTCATACTCTACATTTTTTCTGCTCCAATTGCAACACCTCGTCTTGTTACGACAACAATGTTTGCTTCTCTCAGCTCAACATAAATCATATGGATGTTCTGGTTAGGATTCAAATTGGGATTCTGTAAGGGAATTAGATTTCCCAAATTCTTGGCATGCTACTTAGCAATTAGTTGAGGGAATTCCTCAATAGTGTGATCAACAACTTTGTAATACGAACATGATTTCATAGGTCTCACACAATCCCAAGAAAAGTGTCATGTTTGTCCACAGTTATAGCATATTATTTGACCTCTTCCACAACCAAATCCTCCCTCTCCTTGTTGTTGTCCTTGGCCCCAAAAGTTTCCACCCCCTAGGCTAAGGGTAGTGTTGTTGTAGTGGATACTGGTTCTGTTGATATTGGGCTACTGGATATTGAGCAAGTTGGTATTGAGCCTGTGCTCACTCAACTTGTATCTTCTCACAATTCTTCATTAAGTAGATGTCCACTTTTTTCTCCTGTAGCAGCTGGAATGCTCTACAATCCTTCTCATCATGGCCTACATATTTACAAGATTTATAGTATAGACTAGCTATTGTGATTATAATATTTTGCAAGTACAAGAAATATTTTGATAGATGGACTTAGGTCTGACATATTCTACACCAAGGAAACCCTTTGGTTTTTATTAGGTTTGACGCTCTTGTTGTGCCATAGCTCATGAACGCAGGGAAATTATCTTTATGGTGTCCCTCAGTTCTACATTTCGTACACTAGAATTCTGCTTGGGTCTCTTTCCCTTTCTTAATGTCATGGAGTTGCAGTGTAAGGTTGGATATATGCGCCTGAATCCACATCATTCCCACACAGGTCTCTCCAATCGATGAGGATTCTAGCTTCGTTGTTATCTGCAGAACTTTGGTTTGTGACGTAATATTCTATTGCATCAACAAGATTCATATATGTGGAAACAACGCTAAAATGAACCATTCCTTGTGTTGCATGTTTGACATCTTAAATATTACTTTAGCCATCAATGTCTTAAACCTCTGGTCAAAGTCCCAGATAAACTCTATAGGTAATTGCTTAATTTCATTAATTTATGTGATGCACTGTGACTCAGATTTCATATTTTTTAACTCATATATTAATCCCACTCAAATTTGGTTGAGTTTTTTTTGTGCGACTCCCAGTGAAACTATAGAGAATTTCATGTACCAGTCTAGTGCACAACCTCATAGAGTCGTGATCATCTGTTCTTTCTTTATCGCTTCAACTTGGACCCGTTGCATAGTCCATACATATTCTCATAGAGATCAATGTTTCTTTGGGTCTTATAACCCATTTCCATTAAATATAGACAACTTAATATCATTTATTGCCATTATATTGACTCTTGGTACACTTGGAGAAAAAGTTTGACTAGTTGAACTCCCTTTCCCACTATTCATAGTGTTAGTATTACATGTATTTACAAATTGACTAGGAGACGAGTTTCTAGATCTTACCTCTAACGATGTGTGGGGGGTTGTAGGTGTATTATACTCCTACTCTGGGTATGTAGCTTCTACTTCTTATTCTTCTCTTTCAGATATCAGCTAATATTCCTCTTCTTCACTGCAAGAACCTTCATTAAAATGTGACACCAATTTGTAGTCTTATCCTCTGGTCATATTGTAACTTATTCTTCTTGTCACAATTTTTCTTCTCTTTCTCGACCGAAATATTCTTCCACTCCTTAATCATCCACCTTCTAGTTCAATTCAGTTATCAATAGCGAACATTTCAACTTAGTTTGCTCCCTTTTTTTGTACACTTCTTCTACGACATATCCCAAATTTATGTGTATTGTCCTTCTAATTGTTGTACTCCATTCTTAGGATTCCTTTTTCACATACACGCATTTTTATCCAAATTTTCAAAGATGTCAAGTATCTTCCTCATGGTCATTGGAAACATTTCCTTTCTGCCTCACTATATGAGGTTATTGTATTTACAACAAGCTCAGTAATGTATACCTCTATAATATTTTCTACCCAATATCAACATCCCTCGACATAGGGTTGCTAGTACACTTCAGTCGCTGGATAACCTGAAGATTCCACTCTATCAGTTCTCCTACTTGGAAATTATTTCGCTGGGTTGCTAGCTTTGACAACCATTCATACAATATAATAGGAAACTTGAAAAATAAAATTTCATGAATATCCATATAAAGGTATTTCTCCAACCACCTTGTTGGATTCAACCGCGATCCTTTAATTTCTTCTTGTGCAAACACTAATGCTTTAAAATCCACCCAGTCTTAGATTTATGGCTTCGTCGGATGCCAAACCATATCCCTCACCAAAAATGATTCAAGGTCCTGGAAACAGAACCATTTTTTGGCATTCTTACCTTTGACCAACTTGAGACCTTCTTTTGCGCACAACAAAGCCCAAGATATCGGCCGGACCGAGAAAGGCTCAATCGGTAGTACCTGTGACATAGATTCACTATCACCTGAGATATCTCTTATGGGTAGCTTCCAAAACCAGGTTTCTGTAGTTGGGTGGGGATTTTTCCTCTCTTGGCACCTTACCAACTCACTCGATTGAAGCCAAAGGGTGTATTAATTATTCCTATTGTGTGTAGATAAGACACTACTTAACTTATCCATCATAGATATTATAATAGCAATATAATATTTGGCACATGTTATCTATCAACAGTGTGACTCATGCATAAGATATCGCATTCATAAGAAAATGCATAAACACTTATTCACAATATACATTCCTGCAACTTAAGCACATTCATCATATACATTCATGCAACATAAACACATTCATCATCTACACATTAACATAGTATTTAATGTGGAAACCCATCTGGAAAAAACCACAAAGGAGCTTTTTATCTGGAATGAGAAATATATGGAACCTTTTATTTGCACACACAACTGTAGACTCTATTCTATATCTTCTTCTATTTTATATACATAATTAACTCTCTTCTCATGCTCCCTATTCTTATGTCATTTAATTTTCTCCTACCTTACTCTATAGTACATCTACACACAACCTATATCACCTTACTCTTCTCTATGAATCTATTGTAGATCCACACACATCCTAGATCAAGTACTCCTCTTAAAGACAACAACTAAGAAAGCAATAACATGAAAACATGAATATAGGAAGTACTAAGGAAGTCACAAGGAAGTAACCCTCATATAGCTTGGTTTCTTCCTTTTATAGAGTCTTTACATGTCGCATTCAACTGGCTTCATTCTCTTAGCCAATAGGGTGTCATTACTATTATAGTTACACTTGTCAGTAGGAACTATCGACCCAAAATACAAAGATTATTTTATTCCTTATAGCACATGTGACTCTAGTTGACTTCATATCCATGATCTCTCTGAGATATCCTTTTCAGCCATTGTGCCACTACATGCCTTCTCTATCGTGGTTTCTTCCATTGAGGTTGATCTCGTCGCATCCATTCCTTCTGTCATGGTTTCTCTTCTGTCGTGAACTCTTTTACTTTCACAAACTCTTCTCTCATTGCATCTTCCTCTACGAATATTGACTATATATTAATGCTTTCCTCCTTATCTTCTTTTGTCTTCCTCCATCACATCTTCCTCTGTAGTTGCTTCTTCTACCTTATTCTTCCTTCCACAGTTGCTTCTATCTCAACTTCTCCTCTGTCTTCATCTACTTCTATCGTAATTTCTTCTCCCTGCAACCAGACTCTTTACCTTCTTGGGAAAATTTCTAACTAAATTCTGCCTATCTTTCCCTAGGTCCAACAGTGAACCACACATTAATCATCTTATTGACATAACACAAACAAAACTATACAAGATATTCATGAATGAGCATAGGTAATTGATCTTAGGACAAATATATTTTGAGAAATGTAAGCACTGGTTTGTTAGAATAAATACACTTTGTAACACTTTTTGTTGTATACATCATGTGGAATATGAATATCACTATGATACATTTTCATGCATTAGTCATTTGTTACATGGTAACCATGTGCAAGAGTTCTTCGTGTTGATCCCACTATCTTAATAAAGGGAATTCATCCATAGCATCATGTGTAATAGGTCGGAGGGACAAGCTTACTAGGAAAAAGCTTGTATAGATGGGATGCTCTCCAACTATGGTGGAATATCGTTATTGGAAAAGTGCATTAGTGAAAGTGGAGACAATTAATTTGGGAATATGGATATAGACATGAAACGATTCAAATACATCATCTATGAAGTAGGCCCTGGGAAAGAAAGAAAAAATATACAATTGATGACATCTCAAGTTAGTATCTAAATTTAAATTTAGATTTAAATTATGTTTCAATCCTTAATTACAAACATACCTAATGCAAAGATCATTTTTTTGGAATTAGGTACGATTCAACCACTCAACCAAAGAATTCATCAAAAAGACACAGTAATATGTTTACCATGTCCACCTCGCTAGATGGCAGGATGAGAAATTTATACTTTTCCAAGATATATTTCCCCATGGTCATATACTTTTGGTGGTTGATTTTGCAAAGAACTACACTCTACATCACCAAAATCAGATTCAAATTTAGTATTATAATTTTTATAATGTTTCCTTGATGGTCCATATCACATACCTACATGGACTAAATAGCAGCAAAGAGCAATGCTAAATCCTAAAGGAATATCAATTATACATAAGTGATGATAGGTTCCATTGCTTACATTATGTATGTCATTTATTCCTTATTTTTTGTGAGCACATGGAGGGGAGGAACATACAAATGGATCAACACTAGATTTGGTCAGATGGATGTGTTGGTTAGTTTAAAAATTCATGCATATTTCATAGGTTGTGGTCATTGCACCTAGTTTGAGACTAGGCATGGTAAAGGATAGCATGATGGATCCAAAGAATGTATCAAAATATCCCTACATAGGTAGGAATTGAAATTATATATTTAACCTACTATTCAAGGTTCTCAATCTATTGTTAGGTCATGCACGTTAGTAATGGGAGAGGAATCAATTATGCGAGAGTAATCCACAAGAAAAAGACATGTGCACAGATTTGTTTGGGAGGTGGTTGATATATATAATTCACATCCATGGGAATGCAAGAGTGTGACTAGAACTTGTGTCTTTCATTCAATTCAAATATATGAAAACCCTGTATTTGAAATATGGACCATAAAACTTGCTTTTTTTCCCCTTCATGTAGCAATGGCGACTAGGATGGGTGTGAATCAATGGATTGGGTTGATGCATGGAATTGCATATAACTTGCACTTGATTAACATACAATTGTTTAGTCAACACCATTGTAGGTAGACCAATCATCTATTTCTCCATATTTTGATCATGTCTTAGATCTTATACAACCTAGTATGATTTGAAATTTACTTGATGTATTGACATGGTCTTTAGTTGGACACTAATGACCTTGTCACATCTTAAATGTTAATTTCATACCTACTCTCATATTTTGCAAGGCATGTATATGCAATGGTTGCCACAAAATATAGTGAATGGGGTGGGAACTATTAGTTGGCATTTTGTACCAAGGGAAAACAAATTCTCAATATAACCATAAGAAATGATGAACAGATCCACTACCAAATTAGGTTAATGGTCATTAAAGGAGAATACTTGACATGGGACAACAATGCAAGAAACAAGGGTGGATATTCTTTCATAAATTATAGACCATGTTCAAGTGTGTATCATTTACCAACCTAATCATCGGTACGAACCTCTATGTACGGAAAAATCCTATCAAACATTCGTCAAAGGTATGATACTTCCTGCTAGATGCATAGAATGATAGACTCATGAAGAACATCAAAACTAGATATGGTCCAAAGGGCTTGGTTGTATAATAATAGGTATGCCGACATGACAAGGTATGTCAAAATTTGTTTATGAAATTTGATGGGACTTGTATAAAATATTTTGCACATGGTATATAGTGTTTATTGATGGAAGGTTGCATTTAGATGTTGTTTATGAATATGCCAAACTTTGTTATTATTCATATGTTATTAATATTAATATTTAATGACAAGGCCCCTCCACTTGTGGAATTTTGAATATAAGATGACATTATTTCATGTTCAATTTTTCATATTCGTAAACAACTTGATAAATTGCACAAGCTTTGTCATGGATTTGTTGTCTTTATTTTTTTCTCTCATGGAAGTACACTAGAATATTCTCATCCATCATCCTCATCATGCTTCACCGTTCCAATCCTCATTGTCACCATGACCATAGTACTTCATCAACATTATGCATCTAATATTGTGCAACTCCCATTGGTTTCCAAACAAAATATCTTTTTTTTTTTATGTTGGTTCAACTTTTCATATTTGTAAACAACTTTAAATTGTCATCATAGATTCATTGTATTTCTTTTTGTCTCATACAATTACACAATAATATCCTCATCCATAATCATCATCATTATTCACCATCCCCATGCTCATTTTCACTATCACCATCATGCTTCATCAAAACTATGCATCTCACATTTCCCCACTCCCACTGCTTGCCAATAAAAATATAATTTGTTTCTATGTTGGTTTAACTTTTTGTATTCATAAACAACTTGATAAATTGCACAAAATTTGTCATGGATTTATTTATTTATTTTTTTCTCTCATATAAGTACACCATAAGATGCTTATCCATCATCAACATCATGCTTCAACATCCCCATGCTCATTGTCACCATCACCAGTATGCTTCATCAACATGATGTATCTCACGTTGTGCCACTCCCAGTGCTTGCCAATAAAAATCTAAATTGTTTCTATGTTGGCTTGAATTTTCATATTTGTAAAAAACTTGATAAATTTCACAAGGTTCATCATGGATTCTTTGTCTTTGTATTTTTTTCTCATCAAAGTACACCATAATACCCTCATCCATCATCATTATCATGCTTCACCATCTCCATGCTCATTGTCACCATCATCATCACGATTAATCAACATGACACATCTCACATTGTGCCACTCCCATTGCTTTCCAAGCAAAATATCATTGTTTCAATGTTGTTTCAACTTTTCATATTCATAAACAACTTGATAAATTGCACAAGATTTGTCATGGATTCATTACCTTTGTTTCTTTCTTTCATCCAAGTACACCATATTATATTCATCCATCATCATCATCATGCTTCACCATCCCCATGCTCACTGTCACCATCACTATTATGCTTCACCAACACTATGCATCTCACATCGTGCCACTCACACTTCTTGCCAAGCAAATTACCATTTGTTTCTATGTTGGTTCAACTTTTCATATTTGTAAATAACTTGATAAATTACACAAGCTTTTTCATGGATTTGTTGCATTTGTTTTCTTCTCTCATCCAAGTACAACATAATATACTCATCCATAATCATCATCATTCTTCACCATCCCCATCCCCATCCCCATCCCATCCCCATCCTCATCCTCATCATCTCCATGTTCATTGTCACTATAAAATAAAAAACAAGTAATGAACTATTAACTAAATTTTGGAAAAACACGTTCTTGATATAAAGGAAGTAGATAACTATTACCTTTTTGTAATACTTGAATTTATTTTTAATTTTAGTTTTTTATCCTTGAATAATGCACCAAATTCAACATAAATTATTTCAACTTAAAATATCATATGCTACCCTAACCTATTATAAACTAAACCTAGACTTTCCTACCCACTATACAATCCTATTCTAGCCTAACCACCCCAACCTCAATTACTACCTTAACCTCACATAAACTCACCTACTAAACCTTCCTAAACTAAACTACCTTAATATAACCTAGTCTATACTCACCTAAACCATTGACGTATCCTTACCTTGCTCAAGCCAACAAACCTGCTTAAATCAACCATATATTCTGGCATAAAATGATTGTGACTATCTAATATACCCTACCAAACCTATCCAAACTTTTCATATCTAGCTTATCTAGTTAATATAGCCTAAACTACCCCAACCTCACCTATTAAACCCTATCTTGTAGTCTAATTCATAGTTTGTAGTGTAAACCTTATTTTGTAGGCTAGGCCCTGGATTTTTGAATCCCTAGTTTGACTAATCACTAATATCAAATGAAATGTAACCATCATTGATATCTACTATGAAACATTCATACCTTTACAACTTAATCTATCCCTACAAACGTAATTTAGAAACCTAGAAACCAAATCTACAAACCTAGAAACCTAATTTAGCCGCATAACCTAATATATCCCTAAAAACCCTAGAAACACTAATATAAACCTAGAAACATAATCTAGAAACCTAAAAACCTAGTCTGGAAATGTAGAATCCTAGAAACCTAATATATCCCTAGAAACCCTATATGTCTTCTTCACTTCATCATTGTTGATGGGTCACTATATGTCTTCTTCATTGTAGGCTACCCAATTGGGATTCGTTAACAATATTTGGTGCACATGTGACATAAAGGGTGCATCCATGGAATTATGAATGCACATGTGGTATTGGATCATGCACATGCAAGCTTAGAGTGTGTGTGGGGGGGCGGGGGGGGGAGCTAAAGTGTGTGTGTATGTTTTAGAATTTGGTGTGCACAATGCCACTTTCACCAAATGTTCAAGTTTTCATGTCATCATCCTCATGATTGTCATAATTATTTCCATAATCATCCTCATCCTCATGGTTATTAGAATTGACATCATCTTCCTCATCATGACCATCCTCATGATCATCATCATTAGGATCATCATCCTCATTCTCTTTGTTATTGGAATTTTCATCCTCTTGTGGTAGGGTTTGTTTTTATTTGGTTGGATATGACATTAATGTTTTGTCAAGTGGAACATATGGAAATTCTTGCATTGTGGATTCAAATTCCATGGAAACCACCACAAAATCCTCTAGTTTCCTTGTGATACTTTTCCATGGCTAAAAACATTTTCCAAAACTTGCAGGACTCAATTCAAATTCCTAGTGGTGGTTTCAGGCCCCGAGACCAATTTGGAATGTGTTCCTGAATGATTACAAGGGACCCACTTTCAAATGGGAATAGCTAAAAAACCATGCATTGGATTGCAAAACCGTTGATTTTGTTGGATTCTTAACATAATATTCTAGGTATGGATTCCCAACTCATACGAGTCCCATGGAAAGAGGCTCTTTTTGTTCAATTGAACAAACACTATTGTTTTACTTAGTGGAACACATGCCAATTCTTCTATTAGGGAGTCAAAATACAAACCACATGCCAATTCTTGCATTAGGGGGTCAAAATACAAACCAAGAAACATAACAGGGTTCCATCAATCCCTACTAGTGTTTTTGGATACTGTGGAGGTGGTCACGCTACTCATGGTCACTAGGAGATTTCAATTCAAAATTGACCTCTTTGTGCAAAATTGGTATTGACCCTTTTAAAGAAAAATACTAGTTCCATATCTGGTATGATGAAACCATTTTCTGGAAATTGAATAATGATAGAGGGGTTCCCTAGTTAAAAACGGGCATCACGAATCCATTAGAATTGACAATTTAACAATCCATTTTAGGGTTTATGTTCTATGGCCAATTTCAACTCACCCCTGGGGCCACTTAGGGGAAACTTTTGAATTTTATCTAGGGGCATGAAATCCAAAATAGGAAACACTATTGGGTTTCATTAGCTCCCACATATGTGTTTTCCCATTGTGGATGTGGTCATGCTACCCACAGTCACCCAAGTGATTTCAATTCAAAAATAATCTCCTTGTGCAAAATTGACATGGGAAAATAAAAAAAGGATGTACACTTCCTCACCATCCCACTATCATTTGTATCCATAGTTTGTGTATCCCTACCAAAACACACCTACAGGAGGTGACAAAACTCATTTATGTTTCCCAGTGTGAATTTTATGCCCCAAGCTTGAATTCACCATGTGTCCCTAAAAGGATTTAGGATACGAGTTACAAATAGACATATAATGATGATTGTGGCTTGGATCAGTGAAAAATCATCTATGTTGGATTTGTGATGTCAAAATAATTCTAGGGGTGCCTCTCCCCTATGTGTCCATGGCCCAGAACTTGCCTTGTTCAACAATTCCAGAAACTAGGGCTTTGGTTAGTAAGAGGCAATGCAATTTATGGATTAAGGGGTCAAATTGGGAAATAATTCAACCATGAACTTGTGTCCAAATTTCCCACATAGAACCTACCCAAATACACTTGCAGTATCTCATGGAAATCAGATCTACTTCCCAATTTGATTCATATGTCCCTGGTATGTATTCACCATGTGTCCTTGAAATCCCCTAGGAGGAAAGATACAACTTTCCATAAAATGATGAACATGGCTTAGATATATTAACCATTGAATCTATTAGATTTGTGACATAGGAATATTGCTAAGGGTGCCTCTCCCTTGTGAGTCCATGGACTGAGACATGTCTTGTTCGACGATTCTAGAAACCATGATTTTGGTCAATAAGAGGCCATGCAATTTTTGCACTAAGGGGTCAACTTGGGAAATACCTCAGTCGTGAACTTTTTTATAGTATGCCTAAGTAGTCCCTAACAAAAAAAACTTGTAGGATATAATGAAACTCAAATTTATTCCTCGATTTGAATCATATGCCCTTGGCAGGGATTCACCATGTGTCTCTAAAGCCTCTAGGAGGCGAACTGCAACTGGTACTAAATAAATGACCATATATTGAATCAATGAACCATCAACTTTGTTGGATATTTGACATTGAAATAGTGCTAGGGATATCTCTCTCTTTCGGGTCAATAGCTTAAAGGTCGTCTTGTTTGATGATTTCTAAAAATAGGGTATCCCTTAGTAGAAAACTTTGCATTTTTTTACACAAAGTGGACAACTTGGGAAATACCTCAACCGTGAACTTGTGGCTAGTGTTCTCACATAGAACCTACCTAGGAGAACTTGTAGGATCTCATGGAATTCATATCTACCATCTGGTTCAAAACCTATCCCACTAACAAGGATTCACCATGTGTCCCTAAAGGCCTCTAGGAGGAAAGTTGCAACTGACCATAAAATGAAGAAAATGGCTCAGATCGATGAATCATCGACTTTGTTGGAATTATGACATCGTAATAATACTAGGGGTGCCTCTCTCCTCTAGTTCCATGGCCCGAAGATCATCTTGGTTAACAATTTTTAAATCTAGGGTTTCCCTCAATAAGAGACATTGCCTTTTTTTCATTAAGGGGTCAACTTGGGTGTTGGAGCTACTCATCATATGGCCACCATGACTATCATGAAACAGTATAAAAGGATATGAATAGTTATGTGGCACTCATGGGTATCCTTTGTCAAGTTAATAGATATATTAAATGCACAATATACCTTTAATATTATAAAATTAACTCATATTTTGAGTTGGTAAATGACTTACAACTTCAAATGATGGACTTATAATAAGCTTGTCTCTTTCAATTTCTTATTTTAATCAATAGGATGCTGGATCATATGATTGAGACTTTGCTTATCGTTTGTTTTAAGATCATTTCTATTTTTTTAATTTTTTTCTGTCATTTCATCTCTTTACTTCATAGTTTTTTTGTGTGGATTATTTGTGGACTTGATGCAATCTAACTCATCATAATTTGATGCAACAAATCTCAACATAATTTTACCATGTGTCCTTGAGGTTGTTTACCTAAACATAATAGGGGGCACAAAATGAAAACTAAAAATCCAAAATAAGTGCAATGATATGAAACAATGATCAAGTTATCCCTTTGAGTGCATGAAATGCTGAATGTAACTTCAAAGGATATTCTAAATGATGTAACCCAAGGGAGATGTTATTATTCCTCCAGCGAGGTGTTACTATTGTATTTGGTCATCATAGAGTCATGAGGTAAAGCCTCCATTATAAGTCAGGGAAATAGTACCCTAATGAATATAATATAATATAATATTGTATTGAGTCTTCCTAAGTGAAGTCGGCCCACTTAGTTAAGTGGGGCCAACTTGTTAGGTTAAATGTTAAGTGACGAAAAGAGTATAAATAGAGGAGATGTATTCCTCATTTGAACATACACTCACTTGTGCACAACGCATAGGATATATATATTATATATATATATATGCTCAAGGATGTGCACATGTTTGGGGTCTTGTATTTTACTTTTTATACATATTATAGAAAGGAAGTTCTACTGGGATTTCTTCCCCATGAGGGTTTCCTAGGATAAATCTTTGTGTTCTTTGTGTGGCTGTGCTTGTCTATCTTTAAGTGATATTTTGATTATGGTTATGCTGTTATGATGGTAAATGTTATAAGATCTGATATAACCATTAAAAACTTAACATGGTATCAGAGAAAACCTAAAATAAGTCTTTGTGCATCTGAAACATTGCTACAGCTACAACTATTGAAGATTAGGGTTTCAGTCTTGAAAACCCTAAAATACTAGAACTAGTCATTTTGGTGCATTTGCTATATCTTGAGATTGGAGAAGGATCGAGAGCCAAAATGTTTACAGGACGAAGATAAAATGCTTATGTACCATGTGTAATAGTTTCAGCCTCATATTAACTACATTCTAGGAGATATGATTCCTCCAAATAAGTGTTCCATCCTATCCCAGGACTCGGCCTTAAATGGGTGACCTAGGGAGAATTGCTATATCTCAGGCTATGAAGGACCAAATGAAATTTATCAAGATGTCCCAGATAGGGAATGGAATTTAATTTATGTAGTAAAAATTTTAGACCTCGAAAGTGAAACAGTGACACGTGGAATTCCATACAAGTTTTCTATGTTGAACAGTCCTGAAATAAGTCACCTTGGTAAAAATCGCATAAGTCCCAATTGGTAAAACCAATTATGCTCTAACCTGTGGTTTTGGAAAGAGGAAAAATGATGATACCTCAGTGCATATGATCTTCCATGATATCATGGTTTATTCTAGTGTTTCTCTTAGTACAGCTGAATCAGAGTACATTGCAACTTGCTCTGCTATTTAGGAAGCCATATGGCTTCTAAAAGATGATGCCAGGACTATTTGACATGGAGTTGGATACCACAATGATTCTTTGTGACAACCAGAGTTGCATAAAGATTAAAAAGAATCATGTGGAATATGGTACCAAAGGGAGACATAAAACTCCAATATGTGAGTACTGATGAGCAAGTTACTGACGTGGTGACCAAGCTTCTATGAAAAGCTTGGTGTAGTTCAAAAAGACTTCCCTCGTAAGGAGGAATAGTGATGCTTATACTAAAGAATTTCCTCACAAGGAGGAACAGTGATGTTGACACTGAATAATTTCCTTGCAAGGAGGAAAAGTGATAATGATATAGATATTTCCTCGCAAGAAGGAACGATGAAGATATGGACCCTTCTCAGAAAGGAGAAACAGGTCAAAGATACAGACTCTCTTCAGAAAGGAATAATAAGTCGAAGATATGGAATTTATTCAGAAAGGAAGAAAAACTTGAAGGTATGGACTTTCTTTAGAAAGGAAGAAGAAGTAAAAGATGTGGAATTTATTTAGAAAGGAGGAAAAAGTCGAAGATATGGACTATCCTTGAAAAGGAAGAACATGTCGAGACTATGAAACTTTCTTAGACAAAGGAGGAGCAGGTTGATAATATGGATCCTCCCAGAAAATGGGGAGTGATGATGAGACTAAAATCGATGATGGGATGATAGTGATTTTCCATCATGAAAGAGGCCAAGGGCGCTTGAAGATGCTGACAAGGTCTGATATTCACTTGTGGACGATAGTATCCTCTCTTGAGGATGGAACGTATAACACTATGTTCATGAGAGTTTTCCTTGCTAGGTAAGGATGGCCCTGCAGATATTAATCTGGAATAGGGAGTACCCACATTCACGTGTGGATGATAGCATCCTCTTTTGAGGATGGTAGGTATAATACTTTTTTCATGAGAGTGGTCCTTCCTAGACAAGGATTTCCCTGCAGATGTTACTCTCATGGAGAGTACCCACATTTAGTTGTTGATACTGTAGAATAACACTCACTCAGAAGTGGTCCTAACCTATGTGGTATGGATTCTCTACAATGATTCATCATGGATTACAGGACTGAAATTTTGTATGCAGTCAAGATCTACCTTACAGAATATACTCTTGTATGGGTAGTATGCCTACATTCATATGTACAAGCCATAGAATAACACTCGCTTGGGAGTGGTCCTAATCTGTGTGGCATGGATGCTCTATGATGAGTCCTCACGAATGTCGTAGAATAACACTCACTTGGGAGTGGTCCTAACCTGTGTGGTATGGATGTTATATGATGGGAAAACATTGTGTATGCGGTCAATATTTGTTCTGCAGACAATACTCTTGCTTGGAAGAGTATGCCTACATGCAAGTGTAGATACCGTATTATAACACTCACTTGAGAGTGGTCCTAACCTATGTGGTATGGATGATCTACGATGAGTCCTCATAGACGATAGGGATGACACTGGGTGCGCTTGAGATCTACATTTAGTTGTAGACAATTCATCTCATTGATTTCATGGATCATGTTGATGGAGGATTGCATCGTCCTTGGACTTATGTCCTAAAGTGATCCAGATTGATCATCTCGCAAATAGAATATGTGTACTGTAGGTAGCGTGGTAGTGAAGGATCAAGTAGATCGAAGTACAACAGAAAAGGGTCAAGCAGATCGAAGTGCAGCTATAAATGATCAAGAAGGATCAAATTGCTGCTAAAAAGGATTGAAGGTTTGAATTGCTTCTACAAAAGGATCGAAGTGCTGCTACAAGGGATTGAGAAGATTGAAATACTACTGCAAAGGATTGAGAAGATCGAAGTGATGTTGCAAAGGATCGAGAAAGATTGAAGTGTTTCTGCAAAGGATCAAGAAGGATTGAAGTGCTGCTACAAAGAATCGAAAGGATCAAAGTGTCGCTACAAAAGGATCTAAAGGATTGAAGTGCTGCTACAAGGGATCGAGAAGATCGAAGTGTTGTTGAAAAGGATCGATAAGATCGAAGTGATTCTGCAAAGGATCGAGAATGATCGAAGTGTTGCTGCAAAGGATCAAGAAGATTGAAGTGCTAGTACAAAGGATCAAGAATATCGAAGTGCTGCTGCGAAGGACCGAGAAAGATCAAAGTGCTGTTGCAAAGGATCGAGAAGATAAAAGTGCTGCTGCAAAGGATAGAGAAAGATCGAAGTGTTGTTGCAAAGGATCAAAAGATCAAAGTGTTGATGTAAAGGATCAGAAGATCGAAGTGTTGTTGCAAATGATCAAAATATTGAAGTACTAATGCAAAGGATTAGAAGATCGAAGTGCTGCTATGGAGGATCAAAAGATCGAAGCGTTGCTGCAAAAGGATTAAGTGATCATGTGATGCAGAAGATGAAGAGTAACTATTCCAGTTACTGATTGTGAAAACTTCCTGTGATGTATAGATGTATAGCCTCAATGATGTTGCATATATTATCTCTCTGGTCTCCTATAGTCTATGATGATTTTTTCAGTAGAATAACCTTCTCGTTAAGGGGGGGTGTTGAATATTGTAACTTCAAAGGATATTCTAAATGATGTAACCCAAGGGAGATGTTATTATTCCTCCGGTGGGGTGTTACTATTGTATTTGGTCATCATAGAGTCATGAGGTAAAGCCTCCATTGTAAGTCGGGGAAATAGGACCCCAATCAATATAATATAATATTGTATTGATTCTTCCTAAGTGAAGTCGATACACTTAGTTAAGTGGGGCCGACTTGTTAGGTTAAATGTCAAGTGACGAAAAAAGTATAAATAGAGGAGATGTGTTCCTCATTTGAACATACACTCACTTGTGCACAACGCATAGGAGAGAAAGAGATATATATATATTGGAGGATGCGTACCTATCTGGGGTCTTGTATTTTACTTTTTATACATATTATATAGAGGAATTTTTGCTAGGTTTTCTCCCCCATGAGGGTTTCCCATCATAAATATTTTTGTTCTTTTTTGTGGCTATGCTTTTCTATCTTTCAGTGATCTTTTGATTATGGTTATGTTGTTATGATGCTAACTGTTATAAGTCTGATATAACCATCGAAAACTTAACATGAAATACATAGAACGATAGCACACCACATAGTTTTAGGAAGAAAGTTAATATACAACATTAGTCCTAAAGTTTTTGCAAAGTTAATGGTGGTTCACTTCAACCACGCTATGCTTAGGGTTTAAAAATATGGTTTATGAAGAGATGTTGGTTTATGAAGAAACTAGGGGCTTTTAAATACCCTAAATTAGAAAAAATAGAAATTGGGCCTTAACTTAGAGATCTAGGGCACATGAGTAAATCACGGGGTAGTAGGATCATGCAAAATATATGGAGATATGGAACTTGGTAAGTGTGCAGTAAAGCACATACCTAAATTGGAACAATGTGACTTTACAACTTGTGTACTTTCATCAATATATATGCCAATTTTTTCATAAAATACATGCACTAGATTTTCATTGCACACTTGCAACATTGAGATGAAACAACATGTTAAAAATAGTTAGATACAAATTGGTGTTTGTGATAGAATAATTTAATCAAGGTTTCATAAATGTTGAAAGACCATGTACCATAACTCAAGAAATGGGCGATAGAAAAATTGATTAATATATTTTTATCATCTCAAACATTTACAAACTATCTAGATATGGATCGCAATTACCATAGCTATCTCACGTGTTTTATAACTTCCAATTCTATGATATCACCTACTTACCTTTTTAAAAGCATTTCTTCTTCACAAGTTATCATAGTATAGAGGTAGAACATTAGTATGGGCCAACCTCCTAAATTATATTTATTAAGATTTATTAGGGTGGGATAACTTCTATTAAAGTATATTTATGAATATTTATGGGAAAACCTCACATAGTTATGAAGATTTATTGGCTTGAAAAAGTTATACAAATAATTTATCTTTGTATTCTCTCATGTCACATACCCACTTCATTCTCTATTTCACAAACATGTTAAGAAGATGACATTCCAATAGTATTTAGTGCAACTACAAAAGTAGATAGATGCCTCGTATATGAAATAGTATTTGTCTTCTACAACACAACATACTATTGCATATTAGTATTTTTAGTCTTTCATTTTCCATTAAGAATTACTCAATGTTATATAACTAAGATATCCATGCAATCATCCAAGCTATCAAACAATGGAAACTAATCATATAGAAACATTATTGGCCACACATTCATGATCACATTGAATACTTTTATGAACATGTCAAGATAAAATAGTAAATAAATTATATCTTGCAAGTTATAATTCAATAATAAAAGTTTATAATAAAAGTTATGACATAGTAAGTGGACCTTAAATGGCTTGTCAATGTACATGTATCAAAAATTACTTGATGATGTTACACATGTACCGAAATTACACCTTCCCTATGCTACACATCAAAACTTGATCTTTCTCTTGTTTTTTCCTGATTTTGATGCATCATGCCTCTGTCTAGGACCAGTGGGCATCTCTAGATTCTGAAAATGAAAGACCAAGTTTCTTTCTCAACTAAGAGCGCTAATACATTAGTACTAACAAACTTAAAAAATTAAATTATGACTCAATTACATATAACAAACACTCACTGAATCCATCAAAGGTATCAATGCTTGTGGTGTCCTCCTTGTCGAAATCCTCTTTGCAATTGTCCTTTGGAAATAAAATATCTTATCTCATTTATTTCAATAATTATGAACATGTCCATGTAAAAATATTAAAACACTTTGTAATGTATGAACATCTCATTGAAAAGTTAGAATTAAGGATAGGAAAGTGGGTTTCTTGTGTATCTAGTTTACCATGTTGAATATCAAGCTCAGTCACATCCACAACTAGACTGGATGAGCTAATCATTGCTTCTACCAATGGGCTACAGTTACCAAATGATGAAATAGTTAGACATGCATGAATAAACAATTTAATGTGAACATACTATGTACATATATTGAAATAGATACATCCATGTGACTTCTTCCCATCATTGATGCATCGATAATTGTTGCATCAACAACCTCGCTTTTCATGCAGGACTCTCTAGCATGACTGTAAACATGTGAAATAAACGTTAAGAAAAATAAGTTCTGCATGGAATTGAAAGTTAATCAACAACTATCATCAAGGGTTATGCATTACTGTGGAATAAGTGGGTCCGTGATCATGGAAACCCTCCCTTTTTTGGGAAGAGAGTTGCTTGATAAATACATTACCCTTGGAAACATTTGGATTTCAAGGAGAAGCAAATAAAAGTGGTGGTGCTTTGATTTTAGTTGATTCCTACAATCAGAGAGTGTTATAATAGTTATACATGCACATGTGAATCAATGAAATAAGGTGTATTAAAAAACTAACATGTTGAAATAGTTACCTCGATGTCAGTTATCTCTCCACCAAGGGGGGATTCATTGGTGCTGAAGTATTAATTCTTTGTAGAGGCATCTAAAATGTTCAAGTTTAAACATTATAAGTTTTAGAAACATATAAATGTTTAAAGTAAGGAAAAACAAGTATGAACGTGATTAATTTTAGAAGCATATACTACCTCACTCAAAAACTTGGTAAGGTTAACATATGAGATATCATCAGATCTAATGTCTTTCTCAGGATATTGAGGATATAGCAACTACAAGTTTAAAAATTGTTAATATTAGATCATCTAGTATTAATGATTGAACATGTATTAACGGAATAATAGATATTAACAAACTTACATGTTGAAATATTTACCTATATCTGAGTTATTGCTGCCGAAAATACAAAAACACTTGGTACAGTAGTCTCTCCATTCCTAGTGCCAATGCTTTTCCCCACAGTAGTGTCATATAGCATATACAAGCTTAATTTCTTTTAAATTAAACAATATCTATATCTATAGAGTAAGTAAAAAATAGTTTGGACAATATTATTATTAACCATATACTTACCATCTAAAAAAACTTGGAAAAGCAAACATTTGATGGCACACAACCATAACATGCATGACCACATAATATGCACTAGTGAGACTCAATGGCGTTCTCCTAATATATCAATCACCCCCACTACTAGATGTTCTTACACCACTGGGAGGTGATGGATGTACAACAATAGGGAGATATGGCTCTATGGACAATCTCCCATGTGATACTCAATAATTCCTCATGTATATGTGGTTTCATACCATGTGCATGTGAGACATCTAACCTAAGAATCTTCCTACGAGTTGGAGGTATTTGGTTATTGACATCTCAATTGTATGGCATTGGGATAGTTTTGAGGCATCCCCTTACCAACACCTTGGAACTCCATCATGTCAAAATAATTAACGTGTTTTCCTAGCATGAACTCAACATACATCTTTCTAAGAAAATATAAGGGAATCTCCCTATTGTTATGAGGTGGCACATCAAAAACCATATACCATCAATCCATCCAATTCTCTTGGAATGGTGGATATATGCACAACTTAATATAGATTTGGGGTCTATCTTTGTTTGGAGTTTTCCTTGTTCGGGCTCTCCAAACAAGGAATATATATGTTCTTTGGTGATTTTTAGTTTTTTGATGTCATTATAAGTCAATCCATCGAGATATTGTTTCCTTTTATGTCCTCTATATGATGCAATGTTGTATAGAAAACCATTTGATTAGGTAATGGTGTTATAATTCCATCTAGTGATTCTACAAGTGAGCAGTGGAGTTGGTATCCACCCCTCCATGCCCCCCCAATCTCTCTAAGCTTCACTATCTCTCTCAGTATCTTTGCATTCAGATCCATACACGCCACTACAATCATAAATGCAAAAAAATAAAAATAGAAACATACACGGTATAATGACATCTATTGGAAATGAAAAAATGTACAACAAGTGTTACAAATAATGACATGAGTATTCATAGTTTAAAATTTAAAATTGAACAGTTACATTAGAGAATCAACATTAAACAATTTCCATGTTAATTTTTTGTTAAATTGGTCATTGACATGCATGTGTACACACTAATATGTTCCTCAAATATGAATAATAATTATTACTATTGCGAACTAAACCTTGTGACTCTGACCTATTATGTCTTTATATGCTTGTAGCTTTGTGAAAAAAGGTTTTGAGTTAATAACATTGATACATGGTAAGGAAGGTAATCCTATATGAGATTACAAAATGCATGTGTTTTACAATTAATTTACATTATAGAATACATGACCAAGATGATTATTATCTTATTGAAAGTGGTCCCAAACCACCTTGGATACTAATTTGTCTTTGAGTGTGTTATGTTAGTTGAGTTACCACCACTTTATGTAAGAGATTATTGATAACCAATTATATTTTTTATTTATTGTGTCTTATATGAAGTCCCTCTTTGTTACTGTTGGTGTTAACATAGTGCAATTTGTTTACTATCCAACTAATGTGAACATTACTTGGCCTAACCACAAGAGGTCTATCACCAATAAGATTTGGCGCAATACTAAAAATGGAACTTGGTGCAACTATAAAATTATATATATTAGTGCAAATAAAAGTTGAGGCAATGAGAGTTTTCATGTTCTAGCACACAAAATTTTGTTAAGTTTCTAGCATGAAAAACACTACAAAGGTTCAAGTACATGTTGCTTAAGCTACATGTTATTAAAAATTGCATAAAGAAAAACTTTGATATGGGAAAAGCTTCCCTAATACCCCCCCTCAAACTATGGTGAATTGCGTATTATTACAGTAAAATAAAGTTTTAAACTCTATGAACTATGTAGAATATTCCAAGAAATCAATCAAAAAGTGCATAAGAGTCATAAAGAGGATCCATAGGATTCCAATGTCTCTTTTGGAAAAATGAGAGTTTTCACACTCAACCTCCCAATGAAAGTTTTCAAGTATAAAAGGACAAATTGGGGAGTTTATACATCAAGCCACTGAAAAATAAATTATGAGTATTTTTTCCATGTTAACAATACCTAAATAAACATAATGGGGTCATGTTGTTTTTCTCACACATACACCAAACCTATCACAAATAAACAATATTTTCTTTGAATGTGGAAAATTGTTTTGTTGGTTCAAGCAAACAATATTTTCTTTGAATGTGGAATTTTTTTCTTTGGTTTGTAATTTTGTTTGGTGATTCTATGAGCTTTTAGAGTTTATTGTGGTTTTTTTTAATGGGCTTTTAGCATAAACATTGAACAAAAATAGAAAGAGGGAACTAGATTTACCTATGGGGGGAATAAATTCATTGAAGATGCTTCTATATGCTGAAATTGCCTCCGTGTTTCATCCTTGTCATCGACCAAAATGAAAAATCAACAAAATGTGGAGAATAGGGTCAAGGGCATATTTTGGAGATAAAAAGCAGTGTTACAAAAACATGTATGTGTTTTTTCCCTTATAAAATGCGTAAGTATTTTGGAGAGAAAAAATCCTGTGTTTTTTTCTCCTACCCTTCATGTCATCCCAATTGGCTTCCTTGGGCTTGTACTTTCCTAGAGCTACAAAAAACATACATATGTCTAATTCTACAATAGATGTGTGATTTTCAAAACATCAATTTGATTTAAAAAGTCGATCATCTTCTTGCGAAAGCCTGCATATATCACCCTCGTATAAAAATTTCTTGTTAAATTTTTTGTAATAAAAAAAATATCTACATTTTTCTTAGTTACTCATAAAACGTCGGAAGTTTCAATCTAAAAATGATATATAATCTACCCTTGTACTAAAATTGTCACCAATTTTGATAGATTCATCATATTCATAACATGACACAATCTCTAAAATTACGTATTTGTCGATGATATTTCAAATAATTCCATCATTTTAAATTTTTACAAATGATATTACAAACAGGATCCATGAGGTGGCAATGTCCTACATCAGCACCATTGATCAAAGTTTGTCATATTTCCATATATTTGCCATTTTCCAATAAAAGGTTTGAACATGGGTAAAAATGATGTAACCAAAAAACAATGTTCCATTTTACCTCTATTATACCTAATGATTAAGAAAAGATCCTTCTTATTATTATCTTTCAACCCTCACACAAATAGTCACGACCCTCACACAAATCACAACTACACTAAAACTAAACATATTTCATGCATACCAAACAGTCACGAACCTCACACAAATCACAACTACACTAAAACTAAACATATTTATTGCATACCATTAAGAATATTTTATTTCAAGCTCTTTTTCCTCAAAATGTTTTTCAATATTTTCCACAGAGGTAAGATCTGGTTTCCAATGTATTCAAATGCAATATTTCACTTTAATATTTTTAATCTACCTCACATAATCTATGTAACACAGTTCCCACATCAATTTATCAAAGCTACACCAAAGGCATAGAAAATCACAGAAAACATAGAGATACATAGATTTCAAGATGTCTATGAAAAATTTACAAATTATTCAAGAAAATGGGAGTTGAGAATGACTTTTCAATAATTGTTGTAACCATGTTCACTGGCTAATTAAGTGCAACAATTAGTTCATTCAAATGCATTCTTAAAACTATGCAACAACATCCTGGTGAAATGAGGCATTTATGTGGCTTGGTTTGGTTGTGTCTATTGTTAATGAAACAACTATTAATGTGACTAGACTCAGAGTGGGTTTCTACAATTCAACTTGTCCAACTGCAGAATCCACTATGTTTGAGGTTGTTCAAAAAGAATTCAAGTAGAATCCTTCAGTAGCTCCCAGATTAGTATAATTTTGGTTCCATGATTGTTTCATTTGGGTACACATAATTCCATGTTTACATTGTTATTGATAATGTAATCCACAGTTCTTTCCACCACAGTTTTATTAGGTCACTTTGATAATTAAATTCGATCCAACTAATACAGTAGGTTTGTTCTATCGATTTCAAAGCCTAGTTTGTTGAGAGGTAATGGTTTCAAGTCCTACAGAGGAGTAATTGACATTTTATGATGAGAAAAATTGGAAGTAGGTCATGATTTCATGTCAGGTAGTGTAGAAATTGACATTTTCCATTGAAAATGGTAAATAATAAAAAAAAATTGTAATCATTTGGAAGCGTCAGGGATGCGATGGATATTTCTCGTAGACTCCACTCCTACAAACAAAGTAGAGAAAGACGGATATATGAATAGAAAAATACTTCAGGAATTATGGGTGATTAAATGAGTTAAAGAGGCAGTAGAGGCCATTTACTCAAAAACAGTCTTTTTGTGCAGATATTTTCCAATTTATCTCTAAGGATAATGCATATTTGGTATAGATCATAGTAGTAATGTTCAACTAATTGTAATTGATGGATCGTTGATTTAAACATACATATCCATTGGGATCTCCTCATACTTTGGTTGTTCTAGGAATAAGAAGGGATGGAACAATTTCAAAAACTTTTGATACTGTAGGAAATATATCACATGGTGTTGAAATATTGTAACTTCAAAGAATATTCTAGATGTATTTTATTGTTGTAATCTATTGGAGAATTTTTATTCCTTTGTCGTGATGTATTATTGTGTTTGGTCATAATAGAGGCATGAGGTAAAACATCTGTTGTAATTCCGGTGAATAGAACCCTCCAATAAGTAATATTATATTGTTTTGTTTCTTCCTAGATAAGTCGTCCAAGTAAGTTTGTTGGGGCTGACCTAGTTAGGGAAAAATTCAAGTGGAAGATAAAGTATAAATAGAGGTGGTGTGCTCCTCATTTGTACACACACACACTCACTTATGTATTGCGCATAGGAGAGAGAGAGATATATATGCAAGGAGAAAGAGCACATGTTTGGGGATTTTTCTTTGTACTTTTGATACATCTATATAGAAGAATTTTTGTAGGGTTTTCTTCCCCTAGAGGGTTTCCTAGGATAAATCAGTGTTTATCTTGTGAATGTGTCTCTTTTAGTGATCATGTATATTTTGTTGTTGTGAAATTGAATTGAATATTGATGTTATCTATATTATCATATGAAATCTTAATATGGTATCATAGCTATCCTGAATAGGACAACTTTCACAAGGTAAAATTCTCTCTCTTCTCCCTTCGGCAAGAAAGTAGGGTTTCTATCAAAGTTGGAATTTTGGAGATCTGATTGCATAGAAATTTGTGCCTCCCTATAGAGGATCTATTGAGTCGTAGATTGAAATTTTTGAGTGGCCAAATCTCCAAGAAATTCAAACCCTAGTTTGAATCTAGACCAAAAAATTGCAGAAAACCAGAAAAATGCAAAAACTGTAGATCATTATCTCACAAGTCAATTTTGACAGATGGATATTTGGAATCTTCAGAAACCAAGTGTACCAGTCAATTCACCTAATTCAAGTGCATGTCCTAGTAAGGTCAGTTTTGTATTTTGAGAAATTTCATTTTTTAGTGGCCTCCTGGATAAGATGGCCCCAAGCACTAAGCTTGAGGACAAGCTAGAAGGCATAGATAATTTATGAGCATGGAAATATAGGATTGGCCTCATTCTTAGAGAGAATGATCTTGACAAATACATCAAAGGAGAAGTTGCAGAACCTAAAGAGGATGAAGCTAAGGAGAAGCACAAGAAGGACCTGATTAGGGAAATGAGGATCATTGTTAATTCTATCAAATACCACTTGATTCCTCAAGTGCCATCTGAAGAGACCCTAAAGGAGATGTATGATTCCCTATCCAGAATGTATGAAGGAAGGAACATCAATAGAAATATGACTTTGAGATATCAATTGAAGAGTACCAAGATGAGCCAAGGAGAATCCATCCAAGACTACTTCACAAGAGTCTCCCAGTTCAAGGAGAAATTAGAAGCCATTGGAGACTCCCTTGATGAACATGATCTAGTTATGGCTACTCTCAATGGTCTCACTAGAACTTGGGATTCATTCATCCAGACTATGTGTGCCAGAAAGGAAAGCATGAAATTTGACATTGTATGGGAAGATTGCATCCAAGAGGATCCTAGAGTAGCCAATAGAGAAGTTGTACTTAAAGAATATGATAAAGACCTCTATAATCATACTAAGAGATGAATAAGTCAATATAACTTTAAGAAGGAAATACACAAGTATTCTCAACCTCCCAAGAATTTCTAAAGGAAAAGAGGAAACAGTCAGAGAAGAACTACTCCAACTTTCAATGTTTCAATTGTGACAAGATAGGACACATTGCCAAAAAATTTCCATTGAAGAAAGAAGAACACAAGAAGAGAAACAAAAAAAAACACATCGTGCACACCTAACTGAATATGAATATGAAGAACAAGAGGGACAAGGAACTCAAAGAAAACAAGCAAAAGAAAAAGATGCAGAAGAGTATGTATTATTGTCTACACTCTCTGGGTCTGTGACACCTGGAGAAGATACATGGCTTATTGAAGTGGTGCTTCAAAGAACATGATGGGAAAAAAGAAAACTATTTCAAAACCTGAAGAGAATAGCTCCCCTTAGAAGGTGTCATTAGGAGATGACTATCAATACCCAATCAAAGGAATCGGTGAAGCAAGATACAAGTTTGATTCTGGAACCCCCATGAAGATGAAGGACGTCTTATATGTATCAGGTTTGAAGAAGAAATTACTTTCTATCTCGGCACTAGATAATAAAGGATAGAGGTTTGCATTCATAGATGGAAAAGTACTTATGTGGCCCAAAGGAAAATCAATTGAAGATGCAATTGTCATCGATGAAGAAGAAGGAGGCTTATATAAACTCAAGGGGCATTCGGAAAAAAACCTTGTTCATGAGACCACTAGCCCAAGCGAATTATGGCATAGGATGTTTTCTCACATTAAGTACAAAGAAATAACCCATGTGAGAAAAGTAGTGACATGTTTACTAGATTTGAAAATCGATCATGAAGGCATTTGCAAAGGATGTGCAAAAGGAAAGAATATCAAGAATCCATTTCCGAAGAGTGAGACAATGACTAAAGGTATGTTGGAATTAATACATTAATATGTATGTGGTCCAATGCCCTCCACATATTTGATTGGTTATGAATATTATGTTACATTTATTGATGACTATTCAAGAAAGACATGGATATATTTCTTGAAAACAAAGGATGAAGTATTTGGAAAATTCAAGGAATTCAAAGCCTTGATAAAGAGTCATTCAGAAAGAAGAATCAAGACACTTAGAATAGACAATGGTGGAGAATATACTTCAAAAGAGTTTGAATCCTTTTGCAAAGAAGTTAGAATCAAGATGGAACTAACTACTCCTTAAAATCCTGAACAAAACGGTGTTGCAGAAAGAAATACTAAGATCATTATGGAAGCAGTGAAGACAATGATACATTATCAAGATATTCCAATGCATCTATGGGCTGAAGCAGCAAGGACGGTAGTTTATGTACATAATACATTATCCCATGGTTCCCTTGGATTTAAAACTCCAAAAATCCTCACAGGAAAGAATCCTGAAATGAGCCACCTCAAGATACTTGGTTTCCTAGTATATGTTTGCATACCAAAAGAAAACAGAACCAAGTTCGACCCTTCCGGAAAGAAGGGAATGTTTGTGGATACTGTGAAGTCTCCAAATCCTTCGGAATATACATTATAGGATCCCATCACAAGGATATTTGTAGAGATGCCACATTTGATGAAGAAGCAACTCTTAAGAGATCCAAAAAATGGCAGCATGAAGAAGTATATGAATAAGATGTATCTCCTATAAATGTAGAAGCTGCACCCTCCCCCAAACATGAAACACTGGAAGACCATTATATTCTAGAAACTCAAGAACCTACCACTATGAATATGTCATGAAAGAAAAATCTTGCTTGGATAAGAGTAATTATACAAGAAGCAGAGAAGTATGGAGCTCCAGAAGTCTCCACAATAGTAAGAAAGAAATCAAATCCATTTTCTAGTTATGTGGCTTAGATGTGTGATCTTGTAGATCAAGAACCTACCAGCTATGAAGAAGTTATATAGAAGAAGGAATGGGTAGAAGCAATGACGGAAGAATACCAATAAATAATGAAGAATGATGTTTGGGATATAGTTCCCAAACCAGAAGGAAAAAGTGTGGTATCTTCCAAGTGGATCTACAAGATAAAGCATGCAACATATGGAAGCATTGAGAAATACAAGGCAAGGTTTTTGGATAGAGGATTCTCTCAAAAATAGGGAATTGATTATGAAGAGACATTTGCGCCAATAACAAGGTACACTTCCATTATAACCATCATGGCACTTGCATCCATGATAAAGTGTAGTTTACACCAGATGGATGTGAAGACAACTTTCCTGAATGGTGTTATTGAGGAAGAATTATACATAGAACAACCACAAGGATTTGAAATTGAAGACATATAGACTGATGTGTGTAAGTTGAAGAAGGCTTTGTATAGATTGAAGCTAGATCCTAGAGCTTGGTATGGAAGGATAGATAGATTTTTTATGATCTTGGGATTTACCAAAAGTAAAGCCGACCCTAACCTTTACTTTAAGGTTATGGATGATGAACCTGTCATATTATTGATGTATGTGGATGATTTGTTTCTGACATGAAATCAGAAACAGAGTGTAGAGTGCAAGAAGAAGCTCGCTGAAGAATTTGAGATGAAAAACCTTGGATTAATGCAATATTTTCTAGGTCTAGAAGTATGGCAGAAACAAAAAGGAATCTTTCTGAACCACAGAAAGTATGTTGTGGAAATATTAAATTTTTTTGATGTGTTGGAATGTAAAGCCATGACCACACCCATGGAAACCAAGCTGAAGTTGTTAGATGATGAATAATCAGAATTAGTAGATGTGACTCTGTATAGACATATTAATGGGTTGTTGATGTATTTGATGAATACCAGGCCATATATATGCTTTGTTGCGAAAACCCTGAGTCAGTATTTAGTTAAGCCTAGGCGTGTTCACCTGGTAGATACAAAGCATGTGATGAGGTACCTGAAAAATATGATAGACTTTGGTCTATACTATGTTGGAGATCATGACTACAGATTGTATGGCTATACAGATTCAGATTGGGTTGGAAGTGTCTCATATGGGAAGAGCACCTCAAGTGGATGTTTTTTTCTGGGATCTTCCATGATCTCATGGTTTGCAAGTAGAATTCCAGTGTTTCTCTCAGCACAACTAGAGAATATTATATTGCAGCTTGTTATGCTAGTTGTGAAGCCATGTGGCTTCAAAAATTGATGTCAGGTCTATTTGACCTGGAGTTGGATACCATGGTGATTCTATGTGACAACTAGAGTTGCATAAATATGATGTAGAACCTAGTGTTCCATGACAATTCAAAGCACATAGAAATACGATATTTTTACATAAGCGATATGGTACAGAAGGTAGCTATAAAGCTCCAATATGTGAGCACTGATGATCAAGTTGTTTATGTGTTGACTAAGTCTCTGTCTCGAGTAAAGTTTGAATACATCTGTGACAATCTTGGTGTAGTTCAAAAGGACCTTCCTTGAAACAGGGAGCAGTGATGATGGTGTTGTGGTGGATGACCTTCCTTGAAAGGGGGAGCAGTGATGATGATGTTGTAGTGGGATTGTATAATCCTTGGACATTAGTCCTAAAATGACCCATAGACTTTTTGTCTCTGAGATTTGGTTGACGATGTTGCAGTGGGATTGTATCATCCCTGGACATTAGTCGTAAAGTGATATCCATACATTTGTCTCTGTGATGTGGTGGGATTATATCATCCCTAGACATTATTCCTAAAGTGATCCACAGACTTTTGTCTCTGTGATGTGGTGGCATTGTATCATCCATGGACATTAGTCCTAAAATGATCTGAAAACTTTTGTCTCTGTGATGTGGTGGGATTGTATCATCCCTGTACATTAGTCCTAAAGTGATCCATATACTTTTGTCTCTATGATGTGGTGGGATTGTATCATCCCTCGATATTAGTCCTAAAGTGATCCATGGACCTTTGTCTTCGTGATACGGTGGGATTGTAGCATCCCTGGACATTAGAGGAAATTTCAAATCAAAATGGGCCTTTTAATTCTAATTCTAATTCCATGTCATCATGTGTTAGCCAATGAAATCATCTTAAATTTGAAATACAGTATAGGTATTAAACAAATTTTTAATATAAATTTGGGGATAGGTATCATAACAAAAAAATATTTTTTTTTCATATTTTTGACATATATCCCTGTGTTTATAATCAAATTTCAATCGGGAGAGATCATTGGATGTGAAATTAAATTCCAAATCCAACAAGTACCCACTCGACATACTTTTGACGGACCCCTCTACCCCAAAAACAAGAAATACTTGAAAAAACGTGATGATGACATCACCATCACTTTTTTTCAGGCATTTATTGTTTTTTTGGGTAGAGGGGTCCATCAAAAGTATGCATAGTGGGTACTCGTTGGATACATAATTTAATTCCACATCCAATGAGATCTCCCGATCGAAATTTGAGTAAAAACGCAAGGAGATATGTCAAAAATACAAACAAAAAAGTAGTTTTTTTTTTCTTCCTCCAAAATTAATAAATATTATTTTATTATTTTAACTATTATTTTATTAATTTTCCTTAGGAGGCCCATTTTGAGTTGAAATTTCCTCTAATGCATTAGTCCTAAAGTGATCCACAGAATTTTTCCTCCATGATGTGGATAGGATTGCATCATCCTTGGACTTATATCCTCAAGTGAAAGGGATTGATGATCCCATAATTAGATCATGTGTGTTGCGGGTTATGTTGCTGCAGATGATGTTGTTGTTGATCGAAAGATCAAGTGTTGTTGATGATATTGTTTTTGATCAAAAGAATAAGTGTTGATTGTGATGTTATTGCTTATCGAAAGATCAAGTGTTGTTGATGTTGTTGTTGTTGATCGAAAGATCAAGTGTTGTTGTAGATGATCGAGTGATCGAGTACTACAGAAGATGAAGATCAAATATAGAGACTCAATGATGTAGAAGATTATGCTCCAATACTGAAGATGTTGAAGATGTTCTAGTAACTATTCCAATTGTTGATGATTTTCAAAGAAAACTTCCGACGACATATAGATGTATCACCTTGATGTTGTTGATGAAGCTCTCTCTCCTTGCTCGTATAGTTGATTTTGTTGTTATAAGTAGATGTTTTATTCCTCTGTTGATATGTTATTATTGAATTTGGTCATCATAGAGTTATGAGGAAAAAACTTTGTTGTAAGTCGGGCCAATAGAACCCTCCGTAAGTAATATTATATTGTTTTGTGTCTTCCTAGATAAGTCGACCCAATAAGTTTGTTGGGGCCGGCCTAGTTATGGAAAAATTCAAGTGCAAGATAAAGTATAAATAGAAGTGGTGTGCACCTCATTTGGACACACACTCACTTGTGTATTGCGCATAGGAGAGAGAGAGAGAGAGAGAGAGAGAGAGAGAGAGCATGTTTAGGGTTTTGCCTTTGTACTTTTGATATATCTATATAGAGGAAGTTTTGTTGGGTTCTTCCCCTAGAGGGTTTCCCAAAATAAATCGATGTCTATCTTGTGATTGTGTTTCTTTCAATGATCCTATATATGCTATTGTCATGAAATTCTTAGCATATGAAATCTTAACACATGGAACTATAATATCGTATAAAAATAGAGAATGACCAACAATGCCTTATCCTTTGACGAGGATCGTATTCAAATAAGTACATACAACCTTTTGAATAAATTCCTTCTGTAAGGGGATCTGTTTCTGATATAATTATCTACACGTGCATTTATTTTTCTTCTCATATAATTATCTCCATGAATTTTTATTGCATATGTTTTTATTTGATGTATTTTCATTATTATTTGAAATTTTGTACCTATGAAAGAAAAGAACATCTGCATGTATTGATTCTCTGAAGCCCATCTAAAATGGAATCTGAGTTTCAGTTTCATCCATCTTGACCTACATTTTCTGTGGATGCCCCATTGCTGATTATGGATTCCTTAAACTATATACATAGTTTTTCCTTCTAAACAAAGGCATTGTTTGTGTTTGTTCTTCGACTTAATATATCACAATATCACACACTCATTTTGGTATTATTGAAAAGCTTTTATTTGAATTTCTCTTGTACCGATACACACCATGGTCACTTATGCAGTACCCACTTTGAGGAAATACATCGTGAAATATATACAAATGTTGGGTTACTCTTGATCTGCGATTGACACAAAATTTTGAGGACCGAGTTCACCATATTCTAAGTCCTAAACACAATGAAGTCGTAGTAGCAACAATCAGAGTTGCAGAAGAATGAAAGTCCGAGTCCTAGAAAGCTCTCAGAGAAACAATTAAAGAGGTGGAAAGAGGCTGGTAGATATAGAGGTGTCTGCAAACGCAGTTACGGTGGCTTGGAACCTTCAACACAACAGAGGAATCAACATGTGCTTATGATTTCGCTACAAGAGCGCGAGGGGGATCAAGGCACATACCAACTTCATATAGCTCAATTCAGAGCACTGTATGTTATCTACACCTTCTCCTGCATTTCTTACTGGTTCTATGTTTCCCACTAATATCAAAGACCCATTTTCACACAAGCCTCAAAAGATGCAAGACTCGTGGCTTGATTGATTATGGCGAGATTCCATCAGCACGAGGCCTGGCCCAGAGCATCATGAATGACATTGATATAATAATAAACACCCCTAATATGACGAGAAACCCAGCCTTGGAAAAAACTATAGGAGCACTACAAAAATATTTTCAGATCTTATTTGATATCCCTATTTCAAGAAATGGTTCACTCAGCACCATCAAAAGCGGTAACTATTCCAATCTCAGTCGTAACCTGATGCGATATGGCCCATCAATCTAGTGCCCAGCATATGTTGCAGGTTGCATGCACGCTGCCACAGTCCTTGCATGCAGTGCATCAAGAAGCCGCCTGCATAATGCATCGATTGCAGAAGCGGTATGCACAAAGCCCTCCATCCCGGATGAACTTACCATAAATCAAAATTGTAACGACGAGCAGGTGTCAGGATAATGTTAGGAAATTAAATGAAAAGTATGAAGGTTCTTCGATTGATGTCAGGCTAGCTTGAAAAACTGTAAAAATATAGTAGTTGTTAGATACCGGGATTACCTTAGATCGATGCTTCTTAGACACCAGATTCCAAGGAATACATCATACTTTGCAACCAATCAAAATTTAAATAATAGATTTTTTTAATTTTTATTTAATAAATTAAATCTTCAAATTACAAATTTTATAAAACTTTAAACTTAAAAAACTTCTTAAATATTAGATTAACTTAAAATAAAAACATATGCGTCATACTTATTATTATACCTACCAAGGAAGCTATATAACTATCGTTTAGTTAAACAATAGTTTTGATTTTGATTAGTTAAAATTCATATATTAAATTAATATTTTAAAAATAATTTTTTATTTTTATTTTTTAAAATATTATTTCATTTTTTGATTGGTTCATTTGAATGATTTGACTAATTTCCTCGAGTGTGTAAATGAAATTGTTAAACATAAAAAATATTTAAAAATATAAAAAAAAAAAAATTATAACAATGCCAAGTGTCTTGTTTATTAAAATAGTAATAATGACTAATCTTAATAAATGTGCCAATCACATCACAATGATTGACAACCAGTAATGATTGAATAATCTCGGTGAGCATGATTGAGGTCATGCTCACCAATACCATGATCCTATCCTATCTTCAATATTTGCACATTATTGCTGCAAAAAAAATTACCCTAAAATATTATATTTATTCACGGTGGAGATATTCATGGATCCTACCTTCATTCCAATTATAATGGAGATGTTCGGGCTTAAGATATAAAATGAATCCTGCTGATTTCATAGTAACCGGGATACTGGACTATACCTCGATTCCTTTATACCTTCTATTTATTCACTTAACCATTAGGGCTCACATATAGGTTTTCAATAAATTTTCAAATAACAAGCTGTCTTTTGATCTTGGAGTACACATTTCAATAAATTTTCAAATAACAAGCTGTCATTTGATCTTGGAGTACACGAACATGGGTAACATGGTAAGAGAAACTATTGGATTACATCTACACACGGAAGCTGAAACATGCTCAAAACAAGAATTCAAGTTTTTGTTCTACAAAATAAGATCGATCAGATAAAGCTGGCAACATCCTAAGGAAATTGAGAGGAGCATAAGGTAGAGGGTGTCGGAGTACAATAACAATCACTTGCAAGAATGGAATCACATATAGAACGGCTGCATCAAACACACAAAACAGAATAAAAATATTCATTAGTTGTTGTTTGGTATATATCTACACCGTTTAATTAGGGTTGTCTTTTGGCACCTTTACTTTTTCTGATTATTGCTAAAGGTTTGAGTAGAGCTCTTTATTGTGCAAAATATGAGGGGATTTTTCGTGGTATATCTTTTGGAAACAATATATCCTTAACTCATGTACTCTTTGTGGATGATGTTATCATGGTCTCTAATGGTTCAGAACAATCTTTATCCTCTCTATACGAGATTTTACTGATTTACTGTAAGGCCTCTGGTATGTAGATTAATGAAAAGAAATATGCTCTTTATCATTCTGGTTTGGATGAGTCTGAGATCTTCTCTTTACAGAATATTTTCTCTTTTCATGTGTTAGCTATTGAGAATGGTATGAAGTATCTTGGTTTCTTTCTTAAACCGTGCAGAGATGTGTTAAAGGATTGGGACTGGCTTATTGCAAAAGTGGAGAAAAGGATCTTGAATTGGAGCTTTCAATGGTTAACCAAGGGAGGTAAGCTCACTTTGGTGAAATCAGTCCTTGAAGCTATTCCTATCTATTGGTTGCATTTTTGGATTCCCATGGGGGCCATTGAGAAAATTAGGAAGTTATGTTTTAGATATCTATGGTCTTGACATAAGGATTCAATTGGTCTTACTTGGACTTCCTGGAAAACCTTGGCATGTCCTAAATCTCTGGGTGGTTGGGGACTTAAAATTCCGGCAATTTTTTCTGAAGCCCTTGCAGCCAAGAGTGTTTGGAACATTATAGCAGTCTCGGGTCTTTGGGTTCAAATTGCAGTGCAGAAATATATTTATCCTTTAACCATTTTGGATTGGATCTAGGTGCCTATCAAGAAGAAAAAGAATATTTCAATTTGCTGGAAAGTAGTATTATGGGCTTTTGATATTATTGGTAATAATATTGTCTGGAAGGTTGGTAATGGTGCTGATCTAAGGATTGGTATTGATCCTTGGGTAGGATGTAAATGGAGACATCTTTTACCTATTTTATTGCTTGATAAATTACATTCTGATGGTATTTTCTTTTTAAAAGAAATTGGATGTCCCAGTATAACTCTCCTGTGTGAACAAGGCTAGTTATCTGCAAACACACTTGGACTTTATGATTCACAAGATGTATTATGCTGGAATGGTTTTCTAGCCATCCTTAAAGCTAGTCATGTTAGACTTACTAATCGTGAGGATACACTTGTTTGGAATCTGTCTAAAAATGGTATATATACTCCAAAAGAAGGCTATGTGCATTTGCGACAGGACAGGTTTGGTTTGGATCTATCCTGCTGGTGGAAAGTTTTGTGGAAACTTAAGTGTCCCTTAAAATCAAAACTTTTCTGTTGGTTTCTCTTTTCTGATAAGGCTCTTACCTGGGATGTCTTAGTTAGAAGAGGTTTTGAAGGACCTGGCAGATGTTACCTGTGTAAATTGGAGGATGAATCAAATTTTCATCTTGGGGTTGATTTCCCTTTTACTAAGAGTGTTTGGCTAGATATTGAAGATAAGTTAAATTTCAGGAATCTCTGGTTTGGAGTATCTATGACAGATTGTCTAAAGAACTGGTGCCTTAATATGTAGGTTCATCATATTAGGTCGCTGCCTATCATTGTTTTGTGGTTTATTTGGAAGGAACGTAACCAAAGCTGTTTTGATAACCAATCTTTGAAGCATTCATAGGTATGCTCTTTCAGTTTGGGTATGCTGAGATCTTTCCCACAATGGGACTCTGTTATGAAAACAAGACCTGTTTTTGCATAATCAATTGATAAATCTTACCCTTGGGTTTTTTTTGATGGATCAGCAGTAGAGGATGCATCCGCCTATGGAGCTGGAGGTATACTTTATTTTTCAGATAAACTTTCCTTCTCCTTTAAAGCTGGTTTAGGGGCTGGTACTAACATCATTGCTGAACTTTGTGCTTTAAAGCTTCTTCTCACTTTGGCTAGGATGAAGGATTATGCTAAAATACAGATGTTTGGCGACTCTCAGTTAGCTATTAACTGGGCCAAGGGTAAATTCAGAATGCACAATTTAGAATTATCTTTAATTCTTCAGGAAGTCCACAGACTTTTTGACTGTTTTGAGTTGGTGCAGTTTCAACATATATATCGTGAAAGGAACAGATTAGCTAATACTTTAGCAAAGGATGGAGTGAGGATCAGAGAGGGTTTTTGGCTCGTCAAAGAATTCAAAGAAGATACATCTTTTGAATCTTACCAGATTTTCTGATCTATGTTTTGGTTTTATAGGAATGAAGGATTAATACTTGCTGTTAATGCAGCTTCTGAAAGCTGTTTGATGATTAGTTTATGCTGTTTGAGTCTGATAGAGATTAAGTTTTTGAGATACTATGAACTATTTTTCATAGAAGATATTATGGAACCTATTTGAACATATGAGGGTGAATTTTTGCCACTATATGTTTTTTTATGATCTTGTTGGTGCATTATGCAAATCTTTCAAGATTTGATATATGATCATATGATCTTATGTAAATATTTTGATTTAGAACTTTGTGTTACTTTTGTGGATAATGGATTTATTAGATCCATCTGAAGAATGTAAAGAAATTTATGATTTTTTTCTATGAAAAAAAAATCTACACCGTTTAACTTAGTGAAATGTATTGTAGTACATGCAGAAGAAATTGAAAGAATTAATCCAATGTATGAGTATTATCAGTGAAAAAATAGTGGTTAGGTAAGGTATACTGTTAATGATTTCAAATTATTATTATGTGAACAAAGGAAAGGTATCCTGTGTATTGTTTTACAAAAAGATAATAGTGGTTTTTTTGTTCTGGTTTCTACTTTACATTGAAACTATTGTTTTAAAACTTTATGTTATTCATATTGTTTTAATAAAAAATTACAAAGTATTACAAAGTATTTGTGAACCATGATCACATTACCAATTTGGTATATATATTTTATAATTATTTAAACTAGAGTACAACCTCAAAGGTGCTATGTACTCTTTTACAAAAAGAGAATAGTTGTTTTTTCTGTTTTGGTTTCTACTTTACATTGAAACTATTGTGTTAAAACTTTATGTTATTCATATTGTTTTAATAAAAATTTACAATGTGTTACAAAGTATTTATGAACCATGTTTCAATTACCAATTTGGTATATATATTATATTTTATAATTGGTCCTGTGTAGTGTTTTACAAAAAGATAATAGTCTTTTTTTTGTTTTGGTTTCTACTTTACATTGAAACTATTGTTTTAAAACTTTATGTTATTCATATTGTTTTAATAAAAATTTACAAAGTGTTACAAAGTATTTGTGAACCATGTTTCAATTACCAATTTGGTATATATATTTTATAATTATTTAAAGTACAATCACAACCTC
>LPNX011221395.1:284697-321967 GCA_001517045.1 Pseudotsuga menziesii | reverse complement strand
TTTTAATTTATTTTGAGGTGATTTTAAAAAATATTTAGATATTTGGACATGAGCATTGAAGGGGGATAAGACTCCTGCCATAATTTTAGTCACTTTAGACTTTATCAAGCACGCAGAGAGATCAAATCTCATGAGGTGCAAACCTCCTTGAGTGCAATACCTAAATAGAGGTTTGCACCTCCAGAGATTTGATCCCTCTCTGTGCCTCATAAAGCCTAGGATTTGGATCTAGGATGGTTTATTAAAATAACCATAATGATTAATTTTGATAGATGTGACAATCACATCACAATGAATAAATATAGCTCTATCACTATATGGAACTTTTATTTACATATAATATTTTTTTAAACATATATAAAAACTTTCATATTATAACATTTTTTATTTAAATTTATTGAATAAAATTTTTAAAAGAAAATTTTCAAATATTTATTTTGATATTCAATTAGGCTTTTTTTAGATTTCATAAACTAACATATTAATGAAACTAAATATTGATTTTTTTTTATATTTAAAAAAAAAACATGTATTGGTTTATTCAAATATGATGATTAATATTATAATTAGTTGACATTATACTAGAGATTTCCCAAAGTTTAATTATTTATTTAGCCTTTTTATTGTTAATAAAAAAATTATATTTTATTTTGGTAATATTTTGTTAATAAATAAATGTAAAATTTATAAAATCTCTAAACAATTTTGTTTTTTTAAATGACTATGACATAATCTTATGATTTTTTATTTATTATCCATTTATTTTTATGTCAAACTTTAACTTTAATCTATATATAACTATTAGATCAAAACATTTTTAAATTATGACATTAAATTTGGGTTATGAATAACTATTAAATTATAACATTTTAAAATTATTAAATTAAATTTAGCTATATAAAACTATTAAGTTAAAATATTTTTAAATTATTAAAATAAACCATTTTTTTAAGGCATGTATAAGTAGCTTTGCTGTTAATTTCACTTGTGATATATATCTCCAAGTAAGACATAATAATCCTTCACTTTTTTATGAATAACTTTGTGAATGTCATTGGATATATGTGATAGAAAACTCTCTTATAACAAATGTACAACATTGTGACATTGGTCAAATTACACAATTATCTCAATGTGAATTTAGCGAAACCATTTATTTATTTATTTTTTATCTTTGTTGGGTTGTGACTGTGGACGCATATCCATGAAAAAATAATGTCCACAATTGCCGATATGAAGGTAAAAAAATCCTTAATGTACAAATACGGTAATATTGCAAAAGACTCCAATAATTCCAGGTACTTCATGTTTGGACGAAAGGACTGACAGCTAGATCCATCCCTAATTAGCGTCCATCTCCACTTTATGAGCAGATAAAACCTCACTCTCAGTCCCAATCGGATTGACTCAAGTCGTATTGATATGGCTGTTTCTAGCCGCCTTAAACAACCTGTAACTCTCGGCATGCAGGCTACTATCGAGCTTCTTCTGGTCGGGAAAAGCAGTGGCATACAGATCAGGGTCAGGAGCTACACGATCCGGCATAGTTAGTGGTATCCAATAACA
This sequence comes from Pseudotsuga menziesii, assembly GCA_001517045.1. Taxonomy (NCBI): domain Eukaryota; kingdom Viridiplantae; phylum Streptophyta; class Pinopsida; order Pinales; family Pinaceae; genus Pseudotsuga; species Pseudotsuga menziesii. Next base: position 320,401 of record LPNX011221395.1, on the reverse strand, counting down.
ATGTTGAGGGTCCTAATCTTTTAATCAATCCGTCTAATCTTCAGTCAGCTCCACTAGATCATCATCAACAGCGGACTATTTAACCTTTAAAGTTTGAACACCCGTGAGATGTTCCAACGCACAATTTAACTATTCATGACTTCATTATGATCAGCCTAATCACAGTGAGCTGAGAACCTAGGCGCTACCACTCTAAATATCTTGCCATATTTTATCCTTTGTTTAACAACCAATTATCTTCACAAAACTAAGTGGTTGGTATTCACCGACCACTTTGCTTATGGTTGTGCTAGTAATATGATTATTACGCCTAAAAGGTCTTATATCTTAGAAATTTGGGGTGGACTACCATCTATGTTTTTTCATCTATGGTAAAAAAATGATACAAGTGTGCTATCCACATTGATTCTATGTGCATCGTCCAAAATTCATAATTAACAATTATAAAAAATAAAAATAAAAAACTCATGTGATAACTGAACTTAATGACATGGTAATGTGTAGTCCATGTGACAATGGAACTCCATCTAACAGCTAGAAGTGGAGCTAATGTGCACAAGGTTTAGTAAAACTACATTTTACAACTAGGAGTTGAACGAATGTGAAATTCATATGACACTCAAACTCCTAATAAACTCCTCTAAACTCCTAATAAATTCCTCTCAACTCATGTGATAGCTGCACTTAGTGGCATGGTAATGTGAAGTTCACGTAACACTCCAACTCCATATGTGGCATTTGAGAGTCTAGTTAATGTGCGTCGAACTCCATTTGGAAGCTAGAAGTCTAGATAACTAGGAGTTGTTATATTAACTGCAATAACTTTATATTAACTTTTAAATTAACTATTAGATACAACTATTTGGTTAACTCTAATAGTGATACAATTATGAGCTTAACTTCAACTATGAGCTTAAGAATCACAAGTTAAGTGGTTGTTATATTAGATTAACTCTACAAGTAATTGAAACATTCTTTAAGAAAAAAACATTATCAATGTGTCAAATAAATGCCTCTCTCCTTATTCCCAACAAATTGATCTTACTAATATGGTTGTTGCTACTTACAATATTAACATATAACTAACAACCACATTGTTATTAATGTACTAAATATAGACCTATAGACACATACCATGCACATTATTTATTAATGTGGTTGTTGCTAGTCTATTATTTACAATTAATATTAGAAATTTTCTATTAAAAAGGGTTAGATACATATATATTTACAAATTAATATTAAAAATTAAAAAAAATATGAAATATTTCAAATTTAACCATTAATGGATGTAAAAACATAATATTTAATATTACATATCTAAAAATGTGATATTTAATATTGAACCATTTTTTTGTACACAAGATTGAAATATTAAAATAAGACATTATTTTTTGCACAACCATTGGCCTTAAAGAGGGATACCTCTAGAAGAAATAGGAGCACAAAATGCTCCCATAGCAGAATGTCATAGAACCACGTTCCCTCTATGTGTTCTTCAACTACTCCAACATACTCTCATGCAACATCAAGCCCTAAGCTACCTACAGACCCCGGATCACCTGCTCAACCATAAGCAACTAGTCACCTTTGGTCCTATGAGAAGAGGACACCCCCAATACTCTCAGCATTGCAATCGATATTGCCTGGATTGGAAAGCTAATTAGATGATTTGTCAGAATTTACCTTGAGCTCAAAGCATCGTGATCACCACCACAATACTCATCTATAATATCGTCAATCATATGGCCTCCTCCCAACACCGAATGGGTTGTCTCATGAATCCCTGGCTGCTCAACCCTGTAAGAAAGTATATATCTTGAGTAGTAATGTGCATGTCCTCCTCTCCCATGTGGAACACCAATTGGTCTAGTTCCCACATCTAGATAATCTCGTGGAGCATGTAATCCGATGACTTGAGAAAATGGCACCTGAAGGAATTTTAGGACCCTTGCATCCTGCAGTTTCTATGTAGATACAAGATCAACCCTAGTTGCAGTCACAAAATCATCTTAACTATGGTCGTGCCACTCAACATACACCATCCCAACCTGCAATTAGAAAGGTTCTAACATCTAGGTCTATCTAGCAACCTAACAACCTAAAAAGGATCTAAAAATCCTATTTCGCATGAGTTTCCATAAAAACCTACATGGGTAGCACACTTCCACCATGTCTAAGTAGCGCTTAGCATGACTGATCATTGTGTACCTATGCAACCCATTTTCTGTAACACACACACACCTCATCCACACGCCAGCGTAACTTCCTTAAAACAGTTGCACATGTGCAACATCTAAGACATGCACACTTTGGTCGTGCACCAACACAACTGTATTATCAATAGTCGTGCAAGTCTATAGCATGGATGTAGCGCACATATCATGTGACGAATGCGACTTGTTAGGATTATTATTAATCCTCCCTTTTCCCACATAAGTCTATTTGTTTATTTCCATAGCTCAGGAGGTCTTCGTCACTTCACTAGTGCATGAGGGGCACATATACTAGAAATATAAAACTTACTGCCCCTATATGCATGCATTTTGGTGCTCCATGGATCAATCCCTATAATTTAGGAACCCACTCAAAGTGTCACCAGCAGTGTCAAGCAGTTGACTCCAATATTTATTCAGTCATGTCCAGTTGTGCTCCGATCCCCATCAGTTAGATCACTTCTAGTGTCTCTAGCACCACTTTGCATGATTCAAGGGAATATAGGCACCTTTATTTACCTACCCTCTTCAGTTATCTAGTTGTGAACCTTTGTTCACCTACCCCCTTCAGTTAACTAGTTATTAACTATTTTAGTGATCTAGAGTTGCACTAGTTAGCTCTAGTGGTGATTTTCCCACACTGAGTTAGCTCCTAAGTTAGTCTACGTTGGTAGATTCAACTGCCTCTTTGGGTATTCCAATTATTCCTTGATGATTGTATTATATATTCACCCATAATGTGAATATTATTGTAATAGAATATTTCTCATATTGTTCTTCAACTCATTGTGTAATAGCAATTATTCTTATCTATATTTTTTTTGTGTGATCTATGTGAAGACTATTTATGTCCCAAGATCTATCTGTAAGAATCTAATATGGTATCAGATCCTAGGCTATTCGAAGCTCCCTCAGATACTTCCATTGATGAACCAGAGATTGTGCTCATTATCGAAGAAGAGGTTGATTTGTCTTACATAAAGTTTCTTTCTAGTTTTGTGCATGTACAAAAATTCCAAGATGAAGAAATCGCTCATTCAATTTGAATTCGTGAAAGTTTCCTTGATGAGACTCCTTCTGTTGCTTCTATCGAAGTTTTTGAGAAATTTGATTTCTCACTTTTCCATGCAACTGCTCGAAAAGAGGATATACGAACCTCCATTTTTTTAAAACAAATCTCCTTCCATCCCAATCTTTCATTCTCCAGTGATTCTTCTATCGTAAATTATGTGCAAAGTTTTCCAGTGATTACTCAAGGAGCTGAAAAGAAATTTGATTCCTCTCTCTCTCTAATCTTGCTGAATCTGGTGTGTAGAGAAGTGATATTTTGGATTTTATGGAAAAAATATCAGATTTGGGAAGTGATCCATTCACCCTCTAAGATCCAATTCTTCTAGTGAAGTCTTGCTTGATCACTTGCACCGATAAACAGAGTTTTGTTAAAGAAGGAGAAAATTGTGCATCTACCATATCAATGGCACACTTAGGACTTTTGTTCCACATTATTGGATATTCTCTCACCTTATTTGGTTCAAAATTATAGTTTCAAGGCCTCTCAGTTATGCTTGTAATTGATCTCATCAATTTTGATGTGAAAATCAAGCACCTCAAGTGTCTTCCAAATTTACTGTTGGGGATTCTATGTCAATTTCTTCTTATGAGTTTGCTAATATTAATTTTTGTGAATCATTGGATATTTTGGAAGCTATATCAGATTATGGAGCTTGACTCATTCTCTCTTCATGGTATCGGGCCTACTCCTCCTTCCTGCTCGATCACATGCTCATCTCCTCACAGTGCTAGAAAAGATGAAGACATCTTGCATTCGTTTGGATGCTTGCTCTTCAAATTTGGAGCTGATTTTACTTCACATGGTTCAAAGTATCAAACACATCAATACTCATTTTAACATGATTTAAAGTTCAAGTTAAATGAGCACTCACTTTTCCTCTTTTGTCATATTATCTTAGTTGTTCTATATGGTCCCATAAATTCGTATTTGTTGTATATGTTCCTGATCAATTTGAGCATATTCCTCTTCTTCCTGAGAATAATAGCCCTCCATAAATCTAACCAAGTTGAAAGCTACTTGGATTTGGAGCAGTTTATTTTTTGGTGTATCTCAGGTCCATTTTTTAGGAAGGATTTTCCCCATGTGGTTTTTCCTTTTTCCTCATTTTACATGGATACAAATTTTTTTACATTTAGATTGTAATGGGTGACCTTTGGTCTTAGTTACCAAGGCTCTATTTTTCCAAAGTTAAGATTAAAGAGGGGCGTTAGGATTATTATTAATCCGCCTTTTTCCCACATAATTCTATTTGTTTATTTCCCTAGCTTAGGAGGTCTTTGTCACTTCACCAGTGCATGGGGGACACATATACTAGACATCTACCACTTACTGCACCTGTCTGCATGCATTTTGGTTCTCCATGGATCAATACCTATAATTTAGGAACCCACTCGGAGTGTCACTAGCAGTGTCCAGCAGTTGACTCCAGTAGGTATTCAGTCATGTCTAGTTGTGCTCCAATCCCCATCAGTTAGATCACTTCCAGTGTCTCTAGTGCCAAATTGCATTATTTAAGGGAATATAGGCGCCTTGGTTTACCTACCATCTTTAGTTAACTGGCTGTGAACCTTTGTTCACCTACACTCTTTAGTTAACTAGTTATTAACTATTTTAGTGATCTAGAGTTGCATTAGTTAGCTCTAGTGGTGATTTTACCACACTGAGTTAGCTCCTAAGTTAGTCTAGGTTGGTAGATTCAAATGCCTCTTTAGGTATTCAAATTATTCCTTGATGATTGTATTATATATTCACCCATAATGTGAATATTATTGTAATAGAATATTTATCATATTCTTCTTCAACTCATTTTGTAATAGCAATTATTATTCTCTGTATTTTTCTTGTGCAATCTACATGAATACTATTTTTGTCCCAAGATCTTCCTGTCAGAATCTAATATGGTATCAGATCCTGGTCAGGCTATTCGAATCTCCCTCAGATAATTCCATTGATGCACCAAAGATTGTGCTCATTATCTAAGAAGAGTTTTATTTGTCTTACATAAATTTTCTTTCTAGTTTTGTGCATGTATAAAAATTCCAAGATGAAGAAATTGCTCATTCAATTCGAATGTGTGAAAGTCTCCTTGATGAGACTCCTTTTGTTTTTTCTATCGAAGTTTTTGAGAAATTTGATTTCTCAGTTTTTCATGCAACTGCTTCAAAAGAGGATATACAAACCTTCATTTTTGATGAAAAAAATCTCCTTCCATCCCACTCAGCCATTCTCTAGTGATTCTTCTATCCTAAATTTTGTGCAAAGTTTGCCAGTGACTACTCAAGGAGCTGAAGAGAAATTCGATTCCTCTCTCTCCAATCTTGTTGTTGGTGTGTAGAGAAGTGATATTTTGGATGTTATGGAAGAAATATCACATTTGGGAAGTGATCCATTCACCCTCAAAGATTTGATTCTTCCAGTGAATTCTTGCTTGATCACTTGCACCGATAAACAAAGTTTTGCTAAAGAAGGAGAAAATTGTGCATCTACCATCTCAATGGAACATTTGGGACTTTTGTTCCACATTATTGCATATTCTCTCACCTTATTTTGTTCGAAGTTAGAGTTTCAAGGCCTCTCAGTTATGCTTGTAATTGATCTCATCAATTTTGATGTGAAAAATCAAGCACCTCAAGTCTCTTTCAAATTTATTATTGGGGATTCTATGTCAGTTTATTCTTATGAGTTTGCTGATATTAATTTTTGTGAATCATTGGATATTTTGGAAGCTATATCAAATTATGGATCTTGACCATTCTCTCTCCATGGTCCCATTCCTCCTCCTTCCTTCTTGATCACATTCTCATCTCCTCATAGCACTAGAAAGGACGAAGACATATTCATTTTCTTTGATGCTTGCTCCTCACTTTTGGAGCTGGTTTTACTTCACATGGTTCGAAGTATCAAGCACATCAAGACTTATTTGAACCTGATTTCAAGTTCAAGTTGAATGAACACTCCCTTTTTCTCTTTTGTCAGATTATCTCAGTTGCCCTACATAGTCCCATAATCTCGTATGTAGTTGTACTAATGTTCTTGATCAATTTGAGCATATTCCTCTTCTTCCCAAGAAGAATATCCCTCCACAAATATAATTAATTTGACACCTACTTGGATTTGGAGCAGTTTATTTTTTGGTGTATCTCATGTCCATTTTTTAGAAAGGATTTTCCTTTTTTGTCATTTTACATTGATAAACAATTTCTTACATTTAGATTGTAATGGGTGACCTTTGGTCTTAGTTACCAGGGCCTGATTTTTCCAAAGTTAGGATTAAACGGGGGTGTTACGATTATTATTAATCCTCCATTTTCCCACATACGTCTATTTGTTTATTTCACTAGTTTAGGAGGTCTTCATCACTTCTATAGTACATGGGGGACACATCTACTAGACATATACCACTTATTGCACCTGTTTGCATGCATTTTGATGCTCCAAGGATCAATCCCTATAATTTAGGAACCCACTCGGATTGTTAGCAACAGTGTCCAACAGTTGAGTCCAGTAGGTATTTAGTCATGTCCATATGTGCTTTGATCCCCATCAGTTAGATCACTTCCAGTGTCTCTAGCACCATTTTGCATGATCTAGGGAATATAGGTTCCTTTTTTCACTTACCCTCTTCAATTAACAGTTTATTAACTATTTTAGTAATCTAGAGTTTCCTTAGTTAGCTCTGGTGGTGATTTTCCCACACTGAGTTAGATCCTAAGTTAGTCTAGGTTGGTAGATTCAACTGCCTCTTTGGGTATTTGAATTATTACTTCATGATTGCATTATATATTCATCCCATAATGTGAATATTATTGTAATGGATGATTTCTCATATTGTCCTTCAACTCATTGTGTAATAGAAATTATTCTTCTCTATATTTTTCTTGTGTAATCTACACGAAGACTATTTCTGTCCCAATATCTTCCTGTCAGAATCTAATATGACTATCTCACATTTCCCTTTCTCAAGGGTAGCATGCAATAATGGGTTTTCTCATGCAGTTGTGCATGAGAATTCAAAAATCCTTCATAGTCAGTTTTTCCATAAAAAACCATTCGTATGCACATTGGGACCCCCTAACCTAAAAGCTACCTAGATGAAAATGAAGAGGATAAGGTTCAGGATTACTTGGATATCCTTGCTTGGAAAATGACTGCACAAATATCCCAGAATCAACAAAAATTCTCTCTAGAACACATAACTCAAAACTTACAAATTATTTCAAAATACGAACCCCACTCCTATTTATAGAAATTGGACTAAACTTCCAACCTTCTCATGGCCAAATCGTAGCTCCATTTGACAAACCGTTTGCACCACCTCAATCAACATGCTGAAATATACACTGTAATAACTCTCTCTCCTCAATCTAGAACATTTCATTTGACACTTATTTTTCATGCACACCATAGGTGTGTCATGTTTTGGTCCTATTTTATGCATTGTCAATACGTTAGTCATGTCCTCTATTACACTTGGGTATTGGCATCATGTATGCAATATTTTAACCAAAACATGAAGACTCTCCACCCTCGTCAACAATGGTGCAAGATCCCTCTTACATGTATCATTGTGAAACTGGAATTTAGGCAATATCTTCCCTTTAACTACATTGGATTTGGTATGAGCCTCAATAAAGGGATTGAAACGTTGAATTGATATATCCTTATCACAAAGTAAACTCCAATTTCTAGCTTACTACATTGCATTTACTAGTATTCTTGTTGATAACCCTAGGATCCTACTCCCTAGTAACAATGTGCCATCAACATTGTTACTTCACATAGCATCTTTCCCCTATGGGTGTGTGCACCATTTTCAAACCTTCCATAATTTGGCACCCATGATGATTAACCCCCACAATTATGAGAAATTTTCCCCTCTGCAAACATATCAACCCATAGTTTATCATTTTTAGTTGTGCATTTACTCTCCCACCTTTAGGAGTTGATGCCATTAAATTCCTTGGAACATGTTAAAATCAAGAATCACAATTGACTGCTCATACCTCCATGAGAAATGCACCATCTTTGTTCTTCTTTGTATCATCACCCCACAAAGACTCAACGGGGCCCCCACCTTCAAAGAAACAAATTATATTCAGTGATTCCCATGGGAACAATCTACATGGCATTGATTCATGGGGAACTCATCTTTATTTTTGTAAAACAATTGTCACTTCATTTTGGGAATCATTCTGTGGCCCACTCAAAACCATGGAACTCCGTTCGTTATCAAATTGATTCGCCGACTCACTAAAAAATTCGAGAATCCCAAAATATGATTTTATATCTTAGAATGGGGTGGACTACTATTTATGTTTTTCCTAGATCAAAGGAGGATGGGACAAGCGTACTGTCCAAATTGATTCTATGGGTGTCGTTCAAAATTCCAAATAAACAATTATTAAATTTTCAAAAGTAGCTCAGTTTACATCTGATAACTATAGTTCATGGTAGTTAAAAAATCTTAGTTAATTGCAGTGCATAGCAGTTGGAGAAATCTTGGTTACACTGATTTTGTTAAGGTAAAAAATGGTTAGAATAAAGTTCAATAGGACTTCTAATTATGGTCCACTTTTCTCAAGACAGAGGTAGATGTCTGAAATCCTGAGAATTGGGGGAGAGAATTGTCATCATCCCCAGTTAATCCATCTAATAAGAATTAATGTAATTGTCGTCATCTACAATTAATCCATTTAATAACAATTCTTTAGTGGTTTAGGGTGTGTAACATGTGGGATTCTTTAGGTGTAACAAGATTGTTAGTGTGATGTCGCACACATATCGAGTTAGTTTCCTTCTCCATTAATGCTTCAAATGGATTTCCCAAGTAGTGGATGTGGTAACATGTACAACTGTGGTTGTGTAGATGTACTAATTCATGTGTTGAGTGCACTAATATGTTGGTTGGTTAAACTATAGCTCGCATGTCTTCCAACTTAATCACACCAAGAGCAAGTTGTTCCATATATTGTCACCAACTCTTCTATGTGTTATCATCATGTTACGAATATGCATAAGCCAATGGAGTGGAGAATCACACTACTTAAACTTGCTTAGCAGTGGGTAGATAATACCATTTTTTATTCGCTTTTCACATTTTGTCATGATCACTTAGAATTTTTTCTTTGATCAGTTCATCTCAAGGTTTACTTGTCTCTCCACAGGTATTTTTCATTTCACTGATTATATTCTATATTTTATTTGTTTGTACAATTATTATTCAATTGTATAATGGGTTTTAAAAAATATTTCAACTTGGTTTTAAGTTTACAGGTGGAAATGCTCAAAATCTAGTACTTAAATTTGTTCCTACATTTTCAATAATTTAGTGTGATTTTTTTGGTAAAATATAAGAACAAAAAACCATATATTTGCATATACTCCAAACATTTAGAGTCTTATAGTTTTGGTTAAAATATCGTGGATAAAAATTCGAACACAAGTGTAAATCTTGTTGGCATCCATGGAGATAAAAACCCTAAACTACAATGGGAAGAATCTATTTTTGTGTAAAGGAAAATGTATCTGTTGGTTTAAAAACCCACATTTAGTCAACAATCCCTTCTTTTTCATGCATTAAAATTACAAAATAGAACTTCAATAATGAAGTTTTGAATAATTTTTTTTATAAAGAACCAGATACATTTTTTATTATTATAATTCCATATATGTTATTGTAAAACTCAGATTTTAATTGGTTAAAACTCCAGCAAGAAGGATTCGTTGAATTGGGGCTTTAGGACCTTCTTTCTTTGTGATTGATTTTAATGATATTTGTCCCAAATATGAGCTTCATATCAGACTCCAATATGTTCCTACACATTAACACCATGTTCACTTTATTGTATATCATTTCAATGCAATAACCCTACTTGGAATTTTGGGAGAAAAATGCAATTTGAGCAAATTCGAGCTTAACTACTCATGACTATGGGATGTTCCAACTGAATCCAAATGGTATAGAATATAAAATTAAATGGTTTGGTGACTATTAATACATACCAATATGACCTATGAACAATTTTTATTATACTTTAGGTTTCTGCAACTTGGTTTAGGGATAATGACAGAAAGAGAAAATTTCCTACGAAATTGTGGTCAAATTCCCCCCTACTGTGTGGGCCAAATTGGATTCCTAAATCAAGTAAGACCCTCCAAAATTTGTGAAAATTGTATGGTGATTAATATAAGACATCAATTTATGTCATTACACATGGTTTTTATCTCTGTAAAGTGATTATAATGTGCAACATTCATATGACCACTTTTCAAGGAAATTGCTTAAAGGAAAATTGCATAACTAGCTCAATTTTGACATATGAAAAGTAGAGTTAATGATTCAGATCAATACATCAAATATATATTCCATCTATAGAATGAAAAATTATTCCCCAAAATAATCAAACATCATAGAAATTCTTTCATACAAATATGGTATACAACTCATTCAATATAGAATTCAAATACATGAAAACTAGTGGTTTAATAGCATGGAATTGCAAGCTTTTCACATATGGATTACTTAAATTTCAAGTTGTAGAGTACATGGAAAGAATATTATAGAGACATACATCATATACCCAATATTGGGCATCAAATAGACTCATCCAAGCACAAGCACCACTCCAACAAGTGCACCATCACATGAGAGTATGCGGAATGGTGAAGATGGAATGAGAGAATAGGGAGAGAGGTGAGAAATTGATCTGTATGAAACTTAAACCTGAAACTAAAACACCTTAATTCATATCCAATTAGAGTTCTTAATTTCCTCTCCATAAACCAACTTGGAAAGGAATCCAACTCCCTCGAAATTGATACACAAGAAGGGAGAGTGAACACTCACCGTGCAATGGACAAGCAAAATCTCTCCAAATTTCAAAATTCCTATTAAAAAATGATCAAAATCCATTCTCCTTCCCCATAAAATATTTTTATTAACTTCATGAGGATTTATAATATTGAATTTCCCTCCATAGGCTTCCTCCAACTCATCTTTGTGGTTTAGTAACTCCTATGGCACTTGTCTTCCCCTCTTGCTCCAATTCTTTCACCATTTCGAATGGCTGCATCTAACTCCCAAATGAACCCTTATCAGTTTCTATTTTTATCCCTGTCATGTCATATTTGAAATAGGTATTCAATCAGGTCTTATTTTTTCATATTTTTCATAGAATCTTCCATAATTTGTTGCCATAGAGTGCATTGAATCTCCTTCCAAGTGGCACACATTGTCTTGTTAGTCTCTTCCTCTTCGATCAGAGTTACTCTCATTTAATAATTTGAATTAATTGGATCATGATATGGTATTTTACACCACATCACCCTCCAAGAACGTTACATTCCTCATGGATTCTAATTTGGATGAAGGTCATGCCAAGTGTGTGGAGGAATCTAGCCACCAAAGGACTCCATAAGCCTCCAAGTTTCTCCACGAACCAATGCCACCTTATTTTCTTAACATTTATTATTTATGTGACCCAATTTAATCTGAATATTTTAAACTAAAGTTCTTTTGGGTCTCATAGCTCCCTTATTACAAAATTTTATGCCTCCACCTGAACCTAGGGAACTAGTAGGTTGGTAAAAAATTGTTTGCAAGTAGTATTATTTGGATGAGGACATGAAAGTACTCCCCACTCAAGATTTCTTGTCCTCAATAAATTCCAATTTTGGATGCTGCAAAGTTTGTTCATCTTCCCAAGTGGCTTCCTCACTAGGAAAATCCTTTTGTTGTACCAAGTATTCCTTTATAGTCCCACTCCTTAGTTTTTTTTTCTTGTCTTCACTATTCTTTCTAGAATGAGAATTAGTTTTCCTTGATAATCCAAGGGAGGTAATGTTTCTAAAACTAAAATATGACTCACTGCCACCCTTTTAAGACATGAAACATGAAATACATTATGGATTTTACTTCCTTCTGGAAGTTCAAATTCATATGCCACTTCTCCAACTTTTCAAGCCACTTTATAGGGACCATAAAACCTTGGTTTGATCTTTTCTGAACCTTTTTCCTTTTAAGGAGGATTTTTTGTAGGGATAAAACCTCAAATAAACCAATTCATTCACTTGGAAATGTCTCTCCAATCTATGTTGATCTGCATATTATTCTTTTTGGAGTTTGTGCAACTTCAGAAGCTATTCTTATTGTCCTCCTTTGGGAGTTGAACTTGTTGTAATCATTCATAAAAACCCTAGAAAGAACAATGTAAGCCTTGGGGTGAAAAGGCAGCAATAAAAGAGTAAAATTAAAATTATGAAATATAAAATTATATTGCTCCCCCAAGTGAAGTCAACCCCAGTTAAATTATGAGTGGGAAAACAATATAAATAGGAGGCACCCCACCTCATTATTTCACACAACAACAACACATCAGCTCAGAGAAGTGCATGGTTTTATGGGAGAGAGATAAATTCACATACACTGTAGAAGAAGACTATTTTCAAGGTTACAATATTTGGAAATCACTTCCATATATTTCTTTTCTTTCTTCATTGTACTCTAATCTCAAAATTATTATCCCTAGACAAAGGTTGCTAGTTTTTCTCCCATTTGGGTTTCCTAGGTGAAAAATACTTGTGTTATTGTTCTGTGCTTTGTCTATATTCTAGTGATCCTATTGATAAATGCAATTAAGATGTACTTCTATAATATTAAGAAAAAATAACATGGTATCAGAGCAGTGCTAGAAGAATCCATTGCCAAAAGTTTGTAGGTAACTTGTCAGAACTAGGGTTTCATCTTTCAAATCCTTTCACTCAAATTTTTGGTAGGAAAAGAGACTTGGAAATTTCTCTCTAATAAGTGCACATCTTTTTGTGAGGGAAGAATTCAATTATGAGAATTTTAAATTTTGAGCTAATTTTGCAGCTGCAACAGAATTTATGGTTTCCTGTTTTGACCTACTTTATCCACAGTTTTGGTTCGACTCTACCTCTACTCAACTCCCCTCTCTAGGGTGCATTTATCTATGGAGTTAGTTTTCCAAAACTCCAACTTTCACTTTTTGACCTAGCCTCTACTAGGGTCTCAGATCCAGATCTGCAATCAAGATGCTCAACATGAATGTTGAAGATCATTTGGATGAGGCTTCCAACTTCATCCCTTGGAATTCTATGGTTCTTCTTCTACTAGAAGAAAATGACCTATTACAGTTTGTAAAGGAAAAGGTCCCAGAACTAGAAGCCAAAGAAGACAAACCTCGCTATAGAAATAATGATTCTAAAGCAAGGATTATTTTAGTGTACTCAGTTAGAGATCACTTGGTTCCTCAGATATCAGAAAATACGATGATGAGGAGGATGTTCAAAACCCTAAAGAATCTATTTGAACACAGTAGAATCAATTTGAATCTCACACTGAGGAATCAACCGTCAAATCTGAAGATGATGATATTTGAGAATATTTCCTCATATTTCATGAGGATCACTGAGCTCTGGGACAAGCTAAATTCCAGTGGAGATAATATTGAAGAAAAGGATCTTGTTATGACTGCCTTAAATGGTCTCCCACCATCTTGGGAGTATTTCATCCAAAATATAAGTGGTCAAACCAAGTTGCCCAAATTTCATAAACTATGGGCATAATGCACTTGGGAAGAAATGAGAATTGTAGCATGCCAAATATTTCATGGCACTCAACCTGAGGAAAATCAAGCATTTGTATCTCATTCTAAGAAAGGAAGGGGAAGGGGAAGGAATCCATACATTCACAAGCATCAAGATAAGAGATCAAGTCCTCACCCAAATTAAAATAAACAAAAGAAGGATCTATCTCATATCCAATGCTATAGGTGCAAGAAATACGGTCATTATGCCAGTAGTTGTCAAAGTTCTCACAAAAGGAAGTATTAAGATTCAAATGCTGATGTAGAAGAAGATCATCATTACAAGAAACAGAAGAATGAAGTTCATACATAAATCTTCTTCATATCATCCCTATCAAGTATTGTTCCCATCACTAGTGATACTTGGCTCATTGATAGTGGTGCATCTAAACACATGAAAATATATAAAGAAAATATCTATGAAGTAGTTGACAAGGATTCTCATCTTTGAGTTGTACTTGGAGATGATGCCAACTACACTGTGAAGGGATCTAGGGATACCTCCCTTCAGCTAGAGTCTAATGACACTCTACATTTAAGTGATGTGCTCTATGTACCTGGTATGAAAAGAAATCTTGTTTCCATCTCAACCTTAGATGATAAAGGATATAAAGTAGCATTTTCATATGGAAAATTACTTGCTTGGATAAAGAACTCAAGCACGGATACAACCAAAATAGTTAGTGTGAGAGAGGGGATCTTGTATTGAATGAACACTCCACCATTCCAAGCCCTAGTCCATGACTCTACAAGTATGGGTGAGCTATGGCACAAAAGACTACCTCATCTAAATTACAACTCTCTCTATAATGAATAACATAGTTACAGGTATACTAGTTCTATAGGTAGATCATGATGGAACATGTAGAGGATGTTCACTTGTCAAGAATGCCAAGAAATCCTTCCCAGATAGTGAGATCGGGTCCAAAGAAAACTTGGATATAGTGCACTCTGAATTGTGTGGCCCAATGACAGTTGCCTCATTGGGAGGATATCATTCCTATGTGGCATTCATTGATGAATACTCACGGAATAATTGGATATACTTTCTTAAGACCAAGGAATCTAAGGAAGTACTCAGTAAATTCAAGGATTTTAAAGCACAAGTCAAGATTTTTTCGGGGAAGAGGATCAAGATCCTAAGATCATATAATGGTGGAGAATATACCTCTACATAATTCAATGATTTCTGCAAAGAAGCAGGAATTAAGAGGGTTCTTACATTTCCCTACAATCCATGGCAAAACGAGGTTGCTGAAAGAAAGAATAGAATAGTTGTGGAGGAAACCAAAGCCCTGATTCATGACCAGAGTCTACCCATGTTCTTATGGGAAGATGAATCCAAAAAAAATTTATATGTATAGAACAGATTCCCACATATGATAGTGAATAACATGACTCCTGAATAAGACTTTACAGGATTAAAAATAGAAATGGGTCACCTATGAATATTTGGTTTTCCAGTCTACATACATGTTCCCAAGGAGAAAAAGGACGAATTTAGAACATTTAGGAAAGAAGGGAACTTTTGTGGGATACAATGAATCTTCAAAGTCCTACAAAATCTATATCCCGGGATCTAGACAAATTGAAGTTAGCAGGGATGTGACCTTTGAAGAGGAAATGGTTGTTAGGAAAGGCAGAGTATTAGACATGGAGATCGATAATGAAGAATTGGAGAAGAGATCATATTCTCCTCCTCTTCAAAATGAATTATCAAATAAGGATGAACCCATGAATCCCATTGATCCAGTCATGATAGTTGATATTCTCAAAGATATGGCAGTAGGCCGAAAAATACGTAGATGGGTGCAACAAACCTTACAGGATGCAGAGGGGCATGAATCCCCACACATCTCTTTACAAGAAAGAAAAATACCTTAGAGTTTCTCTATTTATGTATCATTGATTAGTCACATCATTGACTCAGAACCCACCACTTATGAAGAAGCATCCAAACTCAAAGTTTGGAAGGATGCCATGATGGAAGAATATCAATCTGTTAATTTATTGTAACTTTGGAAGATATTCCAAGTAGTATTGTATTTCTCCTTTAGGAGATGAGTTTGGTCTTGTCCGTGTCATTGAAAGAAGAAATGTAAATCTCTGAATGTAAGTCAAGTCATTAGTACACAAGTATCAATATAATAAATGTTATTTGTAATGTCCAGTTGGACAAGTCGGCCCTTACAACTAGTGAAGTTGGCCCCACCAAGTTAAAGCTCAAGACAATAGAAGAAAATAAATAAGGAGGTGCTCCCCTTCATTTAGACACACTCACTCAAGGTGGTTTTAGCAAGAGAGAGAAGTAGTAGCGCACTAGAAAGAAGGAAGCAACTGTTGTCTAGATTTTACACTACATTGGTTGAGTTCTATACTGAGGACATTTTGCGGGGTTTTCTTCCCTGTGGTTTCCCCGAGGAAAATCTCTGTGTTCTTGTGTTCTTATGTTTTTGTGCATGTTGTTCTTTCAGTGATATTCTAGTGGTTAATTGTTTTAATATATCATCTAAGCAATTATAAATAATTTTAACATGGTATCAGAGCCACCCTAAAAGGAGACACTTCACAACTAGGTTTTGTTGTTCTTAACAAATCCCTAGATAGATCAACCAGAAAAGAGGGCTCATCCAAATCACCTCTAAAGGGCACACATTTTTGTGGTGACAGAACTGAATTCCAAGAATTTTCAATTTTGTACCTATTACTACTGTCAGGACAAACTAGGGTTTCAATTTTCATAGGGTTTCATAATCAATATAAGAAAAAGGAAGATACATTATATCTCACCTCAGGAGGGCATATCTTTTCCACCACTTAGCTCCACATATGATCCCAACTGCAAAATTAGGGTTTCTTCTCCAAACCCTAGGACCTCGAGAAGAAGGTGAGTCAAGAGCTTCTTTCTGCAAGTAAGTATCTTTCTATCTCTTTCCATTTGAGGTTCTCAGTTTTCTAAATATGAAAAAGAATACCAATATAGATGAAAATATTGAAGGGGATGAAAACTTCAAAGCATGGAAGTACAGGATCATGCTCATCCTCCAAGAGAATGATGTAGATAAATTTGTGAAAGATGAAGTGCAAGAACCAAAAGAAGTTGAAGCGAAG
Organism: Pseudotsuga menziesii; assembly: GCA_001517045.1. Classification (NCBI taxonomy): domain Eukaryota; kingdom Viridiplantae; phylum Streptophyta; class Pinopsida; order Pinales; family Pinaceae; genus Pseudotsuga; species Pseudotsuga menziesii. The sequence goes on along the minus strand of LPNX011221395.1, from coordinate 303,395 downwards.
ACCAAACACAAGAAGGATATGATCATAGCTAAAAGAATCATAGCTGATTCAATCAAAGATAATCAGATTCCTCAAGTATCATCCATGGAGACTTCAAAAGAAATGTTTGAATCACTATCAGGGCTATTTGAAGGAAGAAAGATTAATAGGAAGATGACCTTGAGAAATAAACTAAAAAATATAAGAGCTCAGAAGTCAGATACTATGCAATCTTACTTTACAAGAGTAGCTCAAATAAAGGATCAATTAGAAGCCATTGGTGACATGGTTGAAGAAGCAGAAGTTGTAATGACAAATTTGAATGGCCTTCCAAGATATTGGGAAGCCTTCATCCAAGGAATTTGTTCAAGGAGGAAACTAACCAAATTATAGAAGTTATGGGAATAATGTGTCCAAGAAGAAGAGAGGATAGCATCCAGAGAAGAAAAACTAAATGACAATTTGGATCAAGGCTTAACTGCCCATACCAGAGGCAAAAGGAAGAGTCATGATCATCCTCCTAAGACTTGAGGGTTTAAAAGACCCAAGAGATATTTCTCAATATTTGAATGCTTTAATTTCTACAAGTTAGGACACATTGCAATTAACTGTCCCATGAAAGAAGAAAGAATCAAGAAGATGAGAAGGTTTCAAGCACATGCTATTGAAGACAGTGATTGAGAAGAAGAAGAGGAAGTAAAGAAGGATGAAGACTCTAGTGAAGAGTATGCTTTGATCTCTGCCCTAACTAGATCAGTCTCTCTAGGAAATGATACCTGGATAATTGATAGTGGTGCCTCCAAGCACATGACTGGTTTCAATGAGTCACTCTCATTCCTTGAACAAAAGGAATCTCCACACAAAGTAATGCTTGGAGATGATTCCCAATATCCTATTAAAGGGTTAGGAGAAGCATCCTATAAATTGGATTCCAGAAATCCTATGAAAATGAAATATGTCCTATATGTTCCAAGACTAAAGAAAAATCTTCTTTCCATTTCATCTTTAGACAAGAAAGGCTTCAGAGTTACCTTTGTAGATGGAAAAGTCCTCATGTGGACCAAAGGCAAAACTATCAATGATCCAGTAGATATTGGAGTTGAAGAAGGAGGCCTCTACAAACTGAGGGGACATATAGATTCTACATTAGAAACTAGTACCATCAATCCAAGTGAGCTATGGCACAGAAGGCTTGCTCATGTTCACTACAAAACCCTTCCAATTGTAAGAAAGGTGGTAACTGGTTTACCATAAATTCAGATAAAACATGAAGGAGTGTGCAAGGGATGTGCACAAAGGAAGAATACTAAGAATCCCTTTCTGAAAAGTAATAGTAAGGCAAAAGGGATCCTAGATATTATTCACTCAGATATATTCGGGCCAATGCAAACCACTTCATTAAGTGGGTACTCTTACTACGCCTCCTTCTTTGATGAATACTCCAAAAAGAATTGGATATACTTCTTGAAAAAGAAGGATTAAGTGTTTGAAAGATTCAAAGAGTTTAAATGCCTACTAGAAAACCTTTTTTAAAAACAAAATCAAGATTCTAAGATCAAATAATTGAGGAGAGTTCACTTCAAATGAATTCAATGATTTTTGTAAAGAGGCTAGGATTAAGAGGGAGCTCACCATTCCCTACAATCCACAGCAAAATGGTGTGGTGGAGAGAAAGAATAGATCCATCATGGAAGCTGTGAAAGCTATGATACATTATCAAGATCTCCCAATGTACCTATGGGCAGATGCAGCAAGAACTACACTATATGTTCATAACCAAATCTCTAACGATGCTCTTGGGAATAAAACTCTAGAAGAAATTTTTTCTGAAGAAAGACCATAGGTAAGTCATCAAAATATTTTTGGTTGTCCTGTATACATTCATATTCCCAAGGAGAAAATATCAAAGTTAGATCCTTAAGGAAAGAAAGGATTGTTCGTAGGATATAGTGAACAATCAAAATCCTATCGAATATATATCCCAGGATACCATCAAATTGAACTTTGTTATACTGAAATCTCGTCACCTCATGTTATGAGATAGGAATTCCCTTGACTGCTCCAATCCCTCAAAGTTTTCCCTAGAGAAATGAAGGTTCAAATTATCCCCTTACAATTTTTCCTTGTTTTGAGCTGGTAATGCTCCTCTTCCATTGAACAAAAATGGTGCTAGGGCAGCACTGCTCTTGATACATGAGCAAAGAGAGGTGCCACCGCTTCTATCCCTACTGCAAGAATCTATTCCCCATTAACACCATCTGTTTTCTTCATTGGAGGAGGAGTGCTTGAGTTTTCAATCCAAAATAGAGAAGGTTCGAGAGGACTCTCGACGCTGACCTCCATGGAGCCTCACCCCTATGGTTTAGGACCAGTTGGAGCTAGAAATCCTCCCTTTTAGGATCTTATCTCCACCTCACCTATGAGATCCTCAACCCTACCTATCCTCCCATGCCTTTAAATACTAGCTCACCCCCCATGGGAAAAAGGATGAAGAATTGTGTTGCATACCCAAACTCTGTCAAAATCATTCTTGAGTCTTTGGAGGCAAGGTGAAGTTAGAGGTAAGGATCCATTGGAAGGAACTCTCAACACCAAGGCATGAAGGTTCTAGTCTCTCCAATAATTTATTAATAAAGAATGTCTTTTCTTTCCCATATTTACTATTTCATATGTATGTATTGCTTGATTCCTTGGTCACAAGCATATATCTAGTTGATTATATTGTATGGTATCATGTTTTCTTTGTTTCCTTCCATATTTTATAGGTTCTTCTGTAGTAATATTCAAGGATAACAAGGACAACCTTTGAGAGAAGCATCATGGCATTCCATTCAAGTGATTAACTAGATCTAGGAAGAGTCTAGCATTCTGTGTTTTTGTTTTGTTCTAGATCTAAACCATTCAGACTAGAGGAACAACTTTTGTCCGTAGGAGGTGTGTATTTCCAGCTAACAAAATTGGCAACTTTGCTGGGGACTTTATCGAATTCTGGATCATTGGTAAGTTGAAACCTCCACCTTCATTTTCAATTTGTAGATCAGTTTTTTCAATTCATAGATCTATAGATCTACTTTGAATTTGATTGATTTTCCTCTATCAGCCTTTGGATCTTCATTTTTTTGGTTCACTTGTTTTTATAGTGATTGTGTGGGTCCATTTATTGGACTGTAACTTACTATTATGTTTCATTTTTTATTTTTCAAATCACCATCTTGGGCACCGCTCCTAGGTTGTGTTATAAGTGCGGTTCTGGAGCTGTCACCACTCTTCCTGTGTATGAATTCATGCGTATTTTCAAGAATTGTGATTGGTGTTAGTCTTTCAAGGATCATATTTGGCCTTGATTAGAACTTGGTTTTGATAGATCTTTGATTTCTGTCTTCTTTGATAGAACAAGAAAATATTCATTTCAGTTTTTCTTCATTTGTTATACATGATTTTTGTATGTTTTTCATTTTTTCAAAAATTTGTGGAAAAGTCCATATGAAATTTATTGTATAATTTTATGATTAGTTCATTCTATATTTAGTTGAAAATCTGAACACTTTTGTATAAAAAATGTAATTATCTTTTCTTGCTTTTCATTAGAGATCTCACTTCTTTTTCAGTTCAAAAGAGAAGCTTTTGTTTTTTTCAGTTAGGAACAGATCATATAAGCAAGTGTCTTTAATTTTTGTATGGTATTTATTCTATGTTTCAAATGAATCGAACCTCTCTCTCCCTTCCTTAGGTAGGGCATACTTTGAAAGTGAAAGTGAAACTTTGCACATCATACTACATGGTTTTAATTTTTATGTCCTCACCTCATGCATCCACCTAACCGTTCAAGATAAAATTAAGCGCTAGATTAGGTTTAAAATTTTTAGCAATTTGTTTAATAGGTTAGTGACGTGTTCGGGCATCATAAAATGTAGGAGCTGTCGTTAATTTGTCTGCACTACAACCTAAGGCTCACATGTTTCTTCCACATATTGTCGGTATATTGAACGACCTTTCACGTACCCTTGAGGTATATAGAAAGGTACTTCATGTACTCATTTCTCGATTGTATATCGAAAGGCCCCTTGTGAATGATTGTGCATTAGACAGCACTACTACTGATTTGAGCTCCCACGTACCTTGCATATATCAGGAGACACTTTTAGGAATCTTGAGACAGTCCGAGTTAACCCTTTGGCCATCTTGGCATCACACTAGTTGTGAATCCTTGATAATCCCAGGAGGTTCCAGACCTTTGATTCACTCCTCTCACATATTTTGCTTGCTTCTTTAGTTTGAGTAGCACTTGTTTTCCATACAGTTAGGATTTTTTAGAAGAGAGAGGTAGCTTTGCTACATAGTTATGGCTTCCCCTTCCAGGACTACCAACCAAGCGACTCCTTTACCAAGCATGTCTTTTGTGTTCCCTCCATATGGGGATGTTGGTCCTCCTCTCATGGTTACGTTAAGACTTCTTGGATTGACTATTGGATTACCTATTTGGTTATTCTCCAGTCCAGTAATCCCATGTACACCAGTTGCTTTAGATCCTAATCCTTCATCAAGAGAGCATCAACATCATGTTGATCCCTTGCCTTCTTCACCAGATGTTTCTTCTCCCATTTCTCCCTCTTCTTCTATTGAAAGTTGCAGTACTAGTAGTCGAGTGGATAAGAAGAAGAAGAAAAGGAATATTAAGAAGAAGAAAAACAAACAAAAAACCAAGTCTCAACCAATTACTCCTCCGAGTACAGAGAGTGTTGATCTGCACACCCAAAGATGGTGTAAGCCCAAATTACCTTGTTGACTTTGCAAGGGTGATCACCTTCTACAATATTGTCATGGTCTGGCCCTAGTTTTGGAAGAGTGGTCTAAGGTTTCCCAACAACCGATGTCATCAGCCTCTAGTCATCATACTAATGATCCCCCCTCAACCAGTGACTCTGTGGTTAAGATCCGGAAGGGTAAAGTAAAAAATCATTGCTTGCTTTGTAAGGACATGCACTTTAATTACCTTTGTCCTCTCATGGATGAAGGTTTTAAGTTGTTGGAAGATATTTCTGTTTCTCGTCAATGACTTCCAATCGGTTATCGTAAATTGTCTCTTGAACCCCCATTGGTTGATAAAGTGGTCGATCCAGTTCTAACCTCAGTCGATCCCATTCCTCCTTTGAAGAGTGAAGTTGAAGTGATCAATTCAGATTCATCTATGGTTGATCCCACTCTTCTTTTGAAGAGTGAAGTCCAAGTGGTCGAGTTGATGTCATCTCAACCCGATCCCACTCTTTCATCAGAGAGTGTTAAGACTGAAGTAAGTCGCTTTGACAAAATATTCATCTTGTTCTTCTCTTCCAGTAGAGAGTGAACTAAAAATTGATGAAGTTTTTATGCTTTGTTCTCATTTTTCTCAACAAGAGGAAATTTTGTCTATTTCGACAGAACCCTATCTAAGTAGTGAGGTTGTTTGGGTGTGTTCTACTATCTTAAATACACCTAATATTTAATTATCAACCGGGGCTGGTAGGCTTCGAGTTTCTACAAAATATATAAGAAGGTAGAGGGATTCCTAGGGCGTTGTAGAAATACTTTAATAAATAAAAGATTGAGAAATATTTCAAAATGAAAAACTGAGTCAAAATCCTAAAATTTTAATTATTAATGTGATTAAAGCAAAACATCATACTAGGATAATATCAAACTACTCATTAATTAACTCTTCTTTTTAATCTAAGAATAAGAAAACTTTCATAAACAACTTCAGAAACTAGGAAAGGTCTAATTTAGGAATAAATAGAAAAATAAAAAGAAGCAAGTAGAAAACTTAATTAAGAAGACTTATCTAATTCTTTAGCTTATAAGTGTTTTTAGTGAACATACAATTAAAGGAATAAATCCTATGCTAATATCAATCTACAAAGTATTGGTATATCTTACAGAAATCAGAATGTCTAACCCTAGATTCAATATAAACAATGGTGAATTAAACTAAACCAAAGATACAATTATCAAATATTACAGTGATGATAAATGAGGAAATCAAAGACAAAAGAAGCAAATCAAAACATAGTTCAAAAGCATGCTTTAATTAAAAAGAAATAAAACAAAGGATTTTAATAAGTACTTTAAAAATAATCTAACCTAAGGTCCTAGAGGCTAATGTAACTATTACTTAATTACCAAAACATAACAGAATTCAAAAAGTCAAAGAAATAAAACTGAAAATAGGTTAAAAATAAACTAATAACACTAAAGGTTGGATGGAGGGCTGGATGAAAATTTGGAAAGAAGGTCCGAATGACAGTCCAAACACAGTCCGAATGAGAGGCTGTATACAGAAAATAATAAAAACAGACCTAAATGATTTAATTATTAGTTGATTTTGTGCATATGAAAACAAAATGCATAAAGGACAGAATTTAAACCTAATTAATAATTAAAATAATCAAAATGAATTACTAATCTATGGGTATTAAGAGATTATTTCTATTATGAAATAAAACAAACTGAAACATAGCTGAACTAATTTATAGTTTAGACAAAAAGTAACAAAACTAATCTCTAACTATAAATTATACCTAAAACTGACATAATATTGAGCACTAACTTGAAAGGAATGCTGAAAGGAAACTAGAAATAAGCTAACATGGATGGCCATTTTAATTCTATAAATGAGAACTACATTAACAACACAATGTGAATTACATTAACTATGGCAGATAGGTGTTACAGAGAACATAAAAACAAATATAAACAAAATTAAAAATAAAACTACTTATTTGTGAGGAAGAGATAACAAAAACTCCTACAGAAATAGAAACCATGAATTATCGAGGGGCCCTCTCAGCAATCATGGGTAATGCCTGGCGAATGCTTTCACACACAGTCATAAATAGCAAGGCGTAGAGCTTCTATTAAAAAGAAGGAACATAGTTACAATATTCTTCTCTCAAAATAGACTAACTATCTACCTAATGGATTGATCAATCGCCTATCTCTCTACATGGAGGTGTTTATATACACACTGTTTTCAAGAGATTGAGCAAGTCGACCCTTTAGTGCTCGACTGCTCTTCTAAATTTAATCAATCATAAAAGGCAATAATTGTTCACAGGACAACGCATGAGCATCTGCCTCCTTCAGCGTGATCGTGGCATCTTCAACATGAGCAGAGCGTCGTGGTGATGTAACTACTCCTCCTTTCGCGTGGCTGGTGGAGTGGTGTTGGGCACAGGTAATGTACATGATGGGTCTTCCAGAACATAGGTTCTTCATCAACATGAACAGACTTCAGATGTGGCGCACGAATTGGTGACGTGGTGGCAAACAAGAGTAGCGTGAGGGAAATCTTCCAGAACATAGGTCGTTCATCGTTTTAAATGCGCAGACTAGTGGCGAGTTTGGAAGAGGCCATGAACGATTCTGGAACAAGAGTGCGCCTTATTTAAATGCATGGGAAGTGAGCAGGTTGGTGTTGGGAAATCAACGCACTGGAAATCCTTCTAAATTGTTGATTATGCTATCACCTAGGCACGTGGTCAACAAAATGGTTTGCAGATTGCTTCAATGTTTAATACTTGAGATCAATTATGGATAGCATGCAAAGTAATTAGCGATCTAAATGGAAGGCTGCATGATGAGCTGGAAACCACTTGTGCAGATCGAGCTGAATGGTAAGTTGAACGCATTTTGTTTATAAATTCGCCCAAACATACTACATAACCTGCAAACAAATATACATATTAATTAATATATCGAATATGCTTTAAATAATATAGATTTGAGTTAATAAAATCATAAAAAATGATATTAATAACCAAAGTTGGATAAACATTAAATTTGTTCTTACCTTGTGCTGAATAACGATCTACATGACATAAAATACATGAAATATAATAAAATATGCATTTAGACATGTTCTTTTAATGCCAAAAATGATGACAAAATGAGGCTCAACATTCCCCTAAACCGGAGAAATGCCAGGTCCCACTGAGCAAATAAATAGATAAGAAATCATACTATCAAAGTGAACTTTAAAATGTGAGCCAGCAATAGGCATATGTAGGAATGAGTGAGTTCATAAAGTTCATAATTAGTTCAACCATGTCCAAAGTAAAACTTTGGACAAGTTGAACATATGACACAAAAGGTATAAAATTAGTCATTTAATAGTTTACATACATGATTGAGTAAAAGGATAGGGTTACTAACAGTGAAATGATAACTAAAAAAACTTTTAAAGTCAAAGCATTCTCACGGAGGTAAAAGCTATTTGCCAAAAACAAAATTTGGTTAGTAAATTTTAGTCATAAGTGCTATAATATCACCAAGTTTAGATTGTCATGTTGTATTTCCTTTGGATTATCCTTCGATCCTTCATATAGTCCTCGATATTGATCTTTTGTAAAAATATACTTCATGCTATAACCAATTTCTATTGCTAATTTATCCTGAAAAACATTTATCATTTTGTTAGAGAAAATAGATCTGTCATAAATAATGAAAATAAAAATAGTCTAATTTTTCCTAATCCTCCCCCCAAACCAAAGGTATGGCGTGTCCTCAATCCATGAGAAAGAAGATTCAATTGTTCCATGTAAAAAAGAGTGATATCATGCTGCTTTATTATTTTGTAAAAATAAAAACTAACTAGTAACTAGAAATGATTCAGATATGTATATTCATGAAAAATAAAACAGTGCTTAGAAAGAACACTTAAATGTTGAGAAGAGAATTGAAAAAATGACAGAGGAAAAGCTAGTCATCCATGCCTTATTTTAAATATATTTTGTCATCATAAGATATTTTGAGTTTACCTCGAAGTGTGTGAGATTTTATAGCTATGGGTCCCATTTCTAGGATAATGACATCCCAGAATTAGATGTCTAGGGCCAATCCCAACTTACAGCGATTCTCAAATGACATTTAAAAAAATCGGCCTTAAAATAAAATTTGAAAATTTGTCTTCATATTTATCATTATTCTTTGAATCATGTGCATAGTAGTGCATTAACCAGATCTCTTTTACCAGATATTGCCCCACTGCCAGCAGGCCTGTTCAGTACCCCGATGGGTTTATCTTGGTACCATGCAAGCATAGTCCCATTGCTAGTGAGCCTGTTCAGTACCCCGCCGGGTTTACTTGCATTTATCGATATTCCTTGTTTTAAGTTTTTACTTAGCATTGACCCACTACCAGCAGGCATGTTCAGTACCCCAGCGGGTTTTCCTTATATAATGATATTAAGTATATGGAATCCGATTGGTACTAGAGCGTGCTAAGCCCTGCTAAAACACATAATTCAATTTTGTAAAAACTTATAGGTAATTTTCATAATGGCCTTAATCATATATCGTGTCAAAAGAGAATAAATTAAAGTTGTTCTTTGACCTTATAACCCTTCTTCTTCGTAAAAGATAAATAATGTTCCCCATAGGCAAAAAAATCCACCTACTATCAAGTTATCACAAAAGATATTTTAAAAAACAAGTTTTGATAACAAGTATAGGATAAACTAGTAATCCATAGATATAAGGTGAGATTCGAAAAAGATAATAATGAGAGTAAGTCTTGTCACGCAACTGTTTAAAATAGAAAATCAGAGATATACATGTCTGAATCAAAATACCAAAAACTATCTGAATCATAAAAGGAGCGGTTAAGAATGATGTACACATAATTGTTTTTAATTATCACTATAAGCTGCAATTTTTTAAGAAAGGTTTAAGATATCTTACGATCATAAATTGTCTTTTAGATAATACTCCATGATTTGCTTATAGATAAAATTATTATAATCAGACTGCAAAACCACTTGTTAGATGATTCATATTTATTTATAAAAACATATATAACATTATGGAAAGAAAAATAATCACTTGTAGTAACTCTTATTTATTTAATAAAACAAAAATATATTTACATACTATCCTATTCTACTAAAAAGAAATAAAACAATTCAAGTGTATGAATTCTTCCAATGTAACCATGTTCGAAGCAAAATTAGAAATATACCTTTATCCACATATAAGAAAAATATTACAATGATTACCAGGATATGAAGACTCAACTGAACTGTTTGATTTAGTAGCACTAAAAATTGAAGAAGAGGATGATACCGTGGCTTGGTTCCCTCTTGGAACCATATTTCAATGTGACTTATGTATTCTATGTTTACTTCTTTATTTGTTATGTCACGGGATCTTTCATTGAACTCTAGGATGTAGAAATAATCTAAGTTTAGTGATGGGGAATATTCAGGTTCTAAGGTCCCTCCCTCATCGAATGAGAGGCATTCTAGGTTGATCTTGTCTTCTTATGGAAAAGGCCAAGTAGAAACTTCACTTTCTTTCATAGTTTCTACAATCCTTGATCTATAACCTCTCCAAATCTCATATGAATTTATTGCAATAATGTTGGTGAGGTAGGTAAGGTGGATAAATGTTGTAGTTCAACACTATAAGCATATTGTATAGCTTTATTATTGTTAAAATGTGGATGGGATTGAACAGGGATATGTGTAGGGCATAGAGGAGATTTATGAGAAGGTAACTGTGGAAGGTGTAATTGACTAGCTTGTGTGGTTGATCCTGCCTGGAAAATGGGATATTGTTGAAAATATTGTAGAATAGGAAGTGTTGCATCATAAGAGAGAGTATCCCTATGATCATCAGATGGGACAAAAAGGATTTGTGAAAAAGGTTGACAAGGGTTAAGATGAGGCTAAGAAGAGGATATATTCTTACTAATCTTGAATTTTCCTCTTGAATACCTTCTACATAATTCACAAACATTATCATATGATAACTGAAATACGTCACCTGCTCCCATCAGACTTAAAATTTGTAAATATTCATTTCTTATTCCTTTAAGTAAATTTTTTTTTAAGGTATCCTTTCCTGACTATCTTATTTTTTATCTTTGAAGGTTGTATTGAAAGCGTTCGACATAATTTTCCAAAGTTTCTTCTTCTCCCTGTGTTATTTCGAAAATACCTTCATTGACCCTGCAATAATCTTGGTATCTTTTCAAGAACATATGTTTCATGTCTTCCCAAGTTTGAATGCAATTCCCACCTAAGCTCATGAACCATCGGAGGGCTGCTCCTTTTAAAGTAAGAGGAAAAAAATTCAGATTTTGAACATTATATGCTCTACAAAGTATTTCCAATTGAAATAAAAATTCATTGGGGTCTTCATTCTCTAGTCCGTGAAAATTTGGAAAAATGGATGGGGGAATGTACTATATTTGTGCCACTCCTCTTGGATCTCTAATAGGGAATTCAAAGGTAACAACTTCTTCATCCTTCTCTCCTACCATATCTTCCCACAATATAAATAGTTTTTCATGTGTTATCTTAAAGCTCTCCTTTCAAATGTTCCTATTAGTTTGTTAACAAGATGGGTGGCACTTACAACACCACTAAGTGATTTAATTGTAGAATAAGTCCTACACTCACATACGAGTAAATTGTATGAAAGTAAATTACCTAAAGGCACACGTACATCAAATTGAACTTATGAAAAAAAATAAACTATCTACGTCTGTGAAAAGAAAAGTATGCTTAAGGAAAATAAATCAAACTTTGCGTAAAGTAAACACACTTGTGCAAAAAAGGAACAACAAGGCTTTGGGGAACCCCACTAGAGTGGATGTGTCAGGCTGTCACACTATGGAAATTTCATAGTGAAGTCGTATTTGCATCTTACAGTTTCCCCTTCCCCTTGCTGTGTAATGTAAAGGAAACCTATCTATCCTTATCTATCTAGACTCTGTTCATGAAAAACTAAACTAAAGGAAAACCTAGACTAATGCTACTGCTGGGTTTGGGGGCACCTGTTATAACAGATGCACAGGTTTTTACCTTTCATCTTACCGCTCCCTTGCCACCAACCTATCACTAAACTTCATAAGCAAATTTTATTTTTTTGACCTTTCAGAACAACTCCCTGGAAACAACACCAAAGTGTTTGGGTGTGTTAGGTACACCTAATATTTAATTATCGACCGGGGTTGTTAGGCTTCGAGTTGCTACAAAATATATGCGAAGGTAGAGCAATTCCTAGGGCATTGTAGAAATACTTTAATAAACAAAAGATTGAAAAATCTTTCAAAATGAAAAACCGAGTCAAACTCCTAAAAATTTAATTATTAATGTGATTAAAGCAAAACATCATACTAGGATAATATCAAACTACTCATTAATTAACTCTTCTTTTTAATCTAAGAATAAGAAAACTTTCATAAACGACTTCAGAAGCTGGGAAAGTTTTAATTTATGAATAAGTAGAAAAATAAATAAAGAAGCAATTAGAAAACTTAATTAAGAAGACTTTTCTAATTATTTAGCTTATAAGCGTTTTTAGTGAACATACAAGTAAAGGAATAAATCATATGCTAATATCAATCTACAAAGTATTGGTATATCTTACAGAAATCAACATGTCTAACCCTAGATTCAATATAAACAACGATGAATTAAACTAAACCAGAGATACAATTATCAAATATTATAGCAATGATAAATGAGGAAATCAAAGACAAAAGAAGCAAATCAAATCATAATTCAAAAAATGCTTTGATTAAAAGGAAATAAAAAAAGGCTTTTAATAAGTAGTTTAAAAATAATCTAACCTAAGGTCCTAAAGGCTAATGTAACTATTACTTAATTACCAAAACATAATAGAATTCAAAAAGTCAAAGAAATAAAACTAAAAACATGTTAAAAATAAAATAATAACACTAAAGGTCAGATGGAGGGCTGGATGGCAATATGGAAGGAAGGTCTGAATGACAGTCCAAACACACAATCCGAATGAGAGGTTGTATACAGAAAATAATAAAAACAGACCTAAATGATTTAATTATCAGCTGATTTTGTGCATATGAAAAAAATGCATAAAGGACAGAATTTAAACCTAATTAATAATTAAAATAATCAAAAGGAATTACTAATCTATGGGTATGAAGAGATTATTTCTATAATAAAATAAAACAAACTGAAACATAGCTAAACTAATTTACAGTTTAGACAAAAAGCAACAAAACTAATCTCTAAGTATAAATTATACCTAAGACTGACATAATATTAAGCACTAACTTGAAAGAAAAGCTGAAAGGAAACTAGAGATAAGCTATATGTGGCCGACCATTTTAATTCTATAAACGAGAACTACATTAACAACACAATGTGAATTATATTAACTATGGCAGATACGTGTTACAAAGAACAGAAAAACAAATATAAACAAATTAAAAATAAAACTACTTATCTATGAGGAAGAGATAACAAAAACTCATACGGAAATATAAACCATGAATTGTCGAGGGGCCCTCTCAGCAATCATGGGTAATGCCTGGAGAATGATTTCACACACAGTCATAAACAGCAAGGTGTAGAGCTTCTATTAAAAATAAGGAACATAGTTACAATCTTCTTCTCTCAAAACAGACTAACTATCTACCTAATGGATTGATCAATCGCCTATCTCTCTACATGGTGGTTGTTTATATACACATTGTTTTCAAGAGATTGAGCAAGTTGACCCTTTAGTGGTCAACTCCTCTTCTAAATTTAGTCAATCATAAAAGGAAATAATTGTTCACAAGCCAGCGCATGAGCATCTACCTCCTTCGGCGTGATCGTGGCATCTTCAACATGAGCAGGGTGTCGTGGTGGTGTAACTACTCCTCCTTTTGCATGGCTAGTGGAGTGGTGTTGGGCACAGGAAATGTACACAATGGGTCTTCCAGAACATAGGTCCTTCATCAGCATGAACATACTTCAGATGTGGCACACAAACTGGTGATGTGGTGGCGAACAAGAGTAGCATGAGGATGATCTTCCAGAACACAGGTCGTTCATCATTTTAAAAGCGCAGACTGGTGTCGAGTTTGGAAGAGGCCACGAATGATTCTAGAAAAAGAGTACACCTTCTTTAAATGAGTGGAAAGTGAGCATATTAGTGTTGTGGAAATCAACTCACTGAAGATCCTTCTAAATTGTTGATTATGCCATCATGTGGGCACGTGGTCAATAAAACGGTTTGCAGAATGCTTCAATGTTTAATACTTGAGATTGGTTATGGACAGTGCACAAACTAATTAGCGATCTGGATGGCAGGCTGTGTGATGAGCTGGACACCACTTGCGTAGATCTAGATGAATGGTAATATGAATGCGTTTTGTTTATAAATTTGCCCAAACATACTACATAACCTGCAAACAAATATACATATTAATTAATATATCGAATATGCTTTAAATAATATAGATTTGAGTTAATAAAATCATAAAAAATGATATTAATAACCAAAGTTGGATAAAAATTAAATTTGTTCTTACCTTGTGCTGAATAACGATCTGCATGACATAAAATACATGAAAGATACTAAAATATGCATTTAAATGTGTTATTTTAATTCCAAAATGATAACAAAATGAGGCTCATTAACAGAGGTTATTTCCTTTGACTAGAGTAACCTAACAGAATCTCGTCTTCATTTGAGTGTTCCTTTCCAGATAGTTGTGTGAATTATCTCTAAGAGTATACCCTACACTATTGTTGACAAAGGGGCTTATGTTAGTATTATATCCTCTACTACTTGGCAAGCCATAGGTTCTCCTCTGCTTGTGCCAACCACCGATCAGATACTGGATTTTAATTGAAGACCCACAACACCTTTAGGGATCCTTCCTAAGTTTCCTATTACTTTGGAAGGAAAAACTGTCTGTATCGATGTTATGGCAGTCCAAGGTCCCTTATATTTCAATCTGCTCGTTGGGCATGAGTATGTTTACGCCATGAAAGACGTAGTGTCCACACTCTTTCGAGTGATTTATTTTCCCCATGACAGGAATGTTGTGACCATTGATCAAATTTCCTTTGTTAAACCTAATTATCATGTGAATCCTAGTCATCAAACTTCCCTGAGTGTCCCACATGTTCTTGTGGCTCTTTCCCCTTCTATTTAGATTATTCCCATCATAGGTAAAATGGGGGGCATGGCTCCAGGGATATCATACTAGAGTTAAGTCACTAGCTTCCTATGTAAGGGGAAAACCTACCAACCTCTGTATATCATGTTGGGTAGGAGCAAGTTAGTGAGAATAGTTCTTTTTCTGTGTCAAGCTCATTAAAAAATGAAACAGGTTAGTGAGCATAGTTATTTTTCTATGTCAAGCTTGTTAAAACATGAATCAGATGTCTGCGAGCATAGTTATTTATTTGTGTCAAGCTCGTTAAAAAATGAAACAAGTTTCTAAGCAAACTTTCCATTCTATGTCAAGCTCATTAAAAAATGAAATGGCTGTTCTCATGCATAGTTTATCTTTTGGTTTCAAGCTTGCATAAAAATGAAACCATTCCTGAGCATAGTTCATTTTCTATTTCAAGCTCGTTAAAAAATGAAGTAGGTTTCCTTAAGCATAGTTTACCTTTTGGTTTCAAGCTTCCATAAAAATGAAACCATTCCTGAGCATAGTTCATTTTCTATTTCAAGCTCGTTAAAAAATGAAGTAGGTTTCCTTAAGCATAGTTTACCTTTTGGTTTCAAGCTTGCATAAAAATGAAACCATGTTTCAAGCATAAGTTATTTTTCTGTTTCAAGCTTGTGTAAAAATGAAACATGTCATTTTGAGCATAGTTCTTTTTCTGTGTCAAGCTCATTAAAAAATGAATCAGATACCCTGAGAATTCTTTCAACTGATCTTCAAGCTCGTTAAATATAGTAAGATGGTGTTGAGCTTACTTTTCATTTTTCATGCTCTGGTTAAAACATGAAAAGTGGTTTGAGCTTAGCTTATTACTTTTTCGTGCTTTGGATTCAAACATGAAAAAGGTTAATAGAGTCCTCTTTAATCTGTTTTTAGACTCTTAAAATGTGAAAATATTGTCGAGTGAACTTGTCTTCTTCACGCTCGTAAAAGGACTTGAAGAGTCATCCTCCTAGTGATAGTTTACCCCTTTTTCGGACTAGGGGGCACTACTTACAAAAAAGGTACACTCCAACCAATCATGACTGGAAGAGTTCTATAAGGTATTATTTTATACTTTTTCGGGCCCTAGGGACTAAATCATACGAAAAAGGACCCTTTGGAGTCTTCTTTAGTTTTTTCAGACTCTCTAAACATGAACTACACTGATTTTTCTTTCATTGTAGTCATTAAATTAAACACTGAGAGATCCTTTTCTGGGAACGAACCCCTCCTTTCTCAGGTTCATAAAACATACGAGTTTGGGCTTGTCTTCGGATGAGCTACAATGAGTGTTTGTTACCCTCTTTGAACTCATAAAAATGAAAAGAGGCACTCATCAATCATGATGGAGAAAGTAAGGGAAGGGAAATACATTTTCATTTGCAATAAATGGCAGTTGTTACTCACCTTTGAAAATGGCACTTGTATACATTTCATTCAGTCAATTGGGTATTCAACTTGTCTCTGAGTTGATCCACTTTCATGAGTCATGTCACTCCTTTGAGTCTATCAAAGAATGCATTTTCCATTGTCGCATTGTGTTCCGCCTCGTCAATTCAATGCTGCCAAGTCTTCGGTCCTGCCGCCTTATGTTCAAAAGGGAAATTGTATTGAGAGTCTACACCTGTAGTTAAAACAAATTTTTGTGCTAGTTACTTTTGAGTAAGTCCTATGGTTACATCATACTCAAAATTCCAGAACTTTGTTCCGAGTTTCATGTCATCAATGTGGGATTCATCATGGCCCTGCTTCGACGAGACTATTCATGTCGACATCAACTCATGATCATCTAGTAATTAGTCTTAGAAACAAAAGATAGTACCTTAAGGTTTGTATTCCTTAATGATAGATTCTCTTGCTCTCGACATAGGTTCACATCATTGACCTTTGATCGAAATATTCGACTGAGTGTTCGACATCAAATCATCTATTCACACTTAGTAGATTGTACTAGGGTACCTTGGGAATCATTGACATTAATGGTGATATCCCTCGCACTTGTTAACGATTCACGTCATTGACTCATAATCAAGTGGTTTCGACCATTTTCGACTTTAGATCATTATAATCACATGGATAGAATCGTACTTTGTGGAAAACGAGATGAAGACCCTGGGTATCTATTTTAAAGCACTCATAGCTTTCTCCCCAAGTTGTGATGGAGTATTTTGTATGAGTCCTAGCATGGATGCACATTTGTATGTCTGTGGCTGTGCTCATATTTGTGTCTATATGACATAGATCTACATTGTATGTCTGGTAGCTATGTCCAATTTTGAGTCTTATTCGCATGGATCTACACTGTATTTTAGTAGCCATGAATTTTTTGTATCTCACATGGATCTGCGTTGTATCAGTTGGCAGCCATGCTGTGAGTCATTTGGGACATGTATCAAAATGTGCTGTAGAAATTTGGTGATGTTTGAGAAGTTCTGGCCATTGGAGCTTTTCCTCGATACTATACCTTGTTATTTCAAAGTATATTGCCTATCATTTCCCTCTAGCCATCAGACTTTGGGGGGCATTCTGTTATACCGAAATCTCATCAACCTCATGTTATGAGATAGGTCCTCCTTGGTCTGCTTCAATCCCTCAAAGTTTATCCTAGAATAAATGAAAGGTAGAACAATATTCCTTTTATTTTTCCTTGTATTGAGAAGGTAATGCTCTTTCCCCATTGGCAAAAAGTGTTACCTAAGTCAGCAACGCTCTTGATACAGTGGTACCACCACCTTTATCCTTACTACAAGAAGCATTACCCCCTTAACACTGCCTATTTTCTTCATTAAAGGAGCGGTGCTTGAGTTTTCAAGGAAAAAAGAGAAGCTTCGAGAGGCTTCTCAAAGCTTTCCTCCGTGGAGCCTCATCCCTATGGTTTAGGACTAGATGGAGCTCGGGATCCTTCATTTTTTGATCTTCTCTCCACCTCACCGATGAGATCCTCAACCATTCCTATCCTCCCATGGCTTTAAATACTAGCTCATCTCCTATGGGAGAGAGGAGGAAGAATTGTGTTGCATACCCAAACTCTGTCAAAATTATTCTTGAGTCTTTGGAGGAAAGGTGAAGTTAGACACAAGAATCCATTGGATGGGACTCTCAACAGCAAGGCACCAAGGTTGTAGTCTTTCCAATTATTGTTAATAAATAATTTTTTGTCTTTCCCATATATGTTGTATCATGTGTATGTATTTCTTGACTCCTTGGTCACAAGCATATATCCAGTTTTTATATATTGTATGCTATCACTTTCTATTGTTGTCTTCTATTTTTGTAGGTAAACAGAGGAAAAAGCTTCAAGGACAGCAAAGACATCCATTAATAGAAGAAGCATGGAAATCCTTTCAAGTGTTTAAATAGTTCTAGGGAGAGTCTGACATTTCGTGTTACTCATTTGTTCTAGATCTGAATCATTCAGACTAGAGGAACAACTCTTGTCTGCAAGAGGTGCAATATTCCTAGCAACACCCATACCTGGATGAGAACCTAAATGAGTAAATGTACATCACCATCTACTTCATGTTATTCTTATCTTCCGATGGGTTACTCCCATACTTGACCAAGAACTTGAATGAGTAGAGGTGTCTGTGCAATCACATGACCATCTAATACCTGTCCAACTCATCTGCTAATGGGATTTCTCCCATACATGGCTGAGAACCTGGATGAGCAGAGGAACCTATGTGAACTCTAACATCTACTACATGTCTGTATCATCTGTCGATGGGATTTCTCCCATACTTGGATGAGAACCTGGACATGCAGA
>LPNX011221395.1:208876-284626 GCA_001517045.1 Pseudotsuga menziesii | reverse complement strand
ATTGAAATTCTATTGGTTCTTGAATTCCAACTCACAAAAACTTATTTTGGCACGTTTTCTTATAAGGCCCATTTTAGACCCCAAATTTCCTCTAATGACTGGGTAAAAAGTATGGTAAATGTCTCTCATTCATCTCTACCTCTTAAGGAGGGATACGTTCTCTTCTACTCAAATTATTTAGCGAAAGTATTCAAGATTCATTCTGGGAAGAGGCTTGGTGTGAAAATCTATAGTCTAGTTGTCTATCGGAATATACTAGATCTCGACCGTACCTTTCTACACCATATTATGTATGAAGTGATATCGAATCTCTATATGTTTCGACTTGTCATGAAATACATGATTCACTGACATCTGCACACAACTTTGATTATCATGGTGAATCACGGTTGCATTTGGAATCTGGCCAAAAAATCCCACAATAAGTTTACGAATACAAAGTGCTTCTTTGGCTGCTAAACTTGCAGCCATATATTCAACCTCTGCAGTACTGAGAACTACTGAGTTATGCTTCCTATTGTACTAGGAAATTACTACAGAACTCAAATTGAAACAACATCCTGAAGTGCCCTTCCTATTTGTAGTGCATTCAGACCAATCCGAGTCTGTAAACCCTTGAAATCTCAAGTCACAATCTAAATTTTATCATAGATCATATGCCACGGTTCCACATAAATATCTGAGCACATGTTTTGCAACAATCCAGTGAATATTCCTTGGTTCGTACATGAACTAACTGAGGGCATTCACATCAAAAAAAATATCTGGGATGGTGTTCATCAGATACATCAAGGACCCAATCATCTGGTGATACATACTGGGTTCGATCAAATTTGAATCTGAAGTAGAATCTCTCAGCTTCTTCAAATTTGCATCCATCGAAGTAGCTATGGAGTTGCAATCCAACATTGCGAATCTCTTTAGTATATCTATCGTGTAATTTCCTTGTCATAGGGAAAATATTATTTTTCCTTTATCATACTTCTAATCCCAAGAATTAATGTTACAACAATGTCATTGGGAAAGGTTTTCTTGACATCAATTTTATACAACTTCCATCTCATAGCTGAAGTAATAACAATGGTTTATCTGACAGAAGTATATTGAGCCACAATAACAAATGTCTCATTGTAATCGAATCTATCTTTTTGAGTGAACCCTCTGGAAACAAATATGGCCTTGTATTTTTCAATTCTCCTATCTATTCCATGGGGAGCTTCATGCTCCTCTACATTCTACAAAATTTGTTGTGCCCATCTGGGTCTTTTCCGGCTTACTTCCATATCTGTGGGAGCATCATCTAGCTCAATTGGATCAATGGGGTTGATTGTCTTATTCATTTCTTCAGAATCCCTCTTAATGTTTGGAGGGGAATATGATCTCATCTCTACATCTTCATCTATCTCCATATCTGATCCTCTTCCTTTTCAGATATCCATTTCTTCTTCAAAGGTTGCATCCTTTCCTAAATTTGATTTGAATCGATCCTAGGATATATATTCTGTAATCCTTTGAATACTTGCGATATCCCACGAATGTTTCCTTGTTTCTCAAAGGTTCTATGTAAATGTAGAGTGGAAAGTAATTATCCATCCTAGGGATGACCAGGCTCATCAAGGATCCTTCAATTGTCTTGTTTGAGTCACGACAACAGTGTCACTAGGTTTCTATCATATGTAGTAGACTAGAATCCTTGTCTTTGAGGGATAACTCCCTCTATCTCTCAGAAGTCAGTTGAGTAAATCTTGTTGAAGCAATAGATATACTAACATTTGTAGAATCTTTCTGCTTTTGATCACCAAATCTCAACATGAGATCATTCTGGGTCCAAGAGTCATAATACATTCTTCTATAGGATTTCTTCTTCTGTTCATCTATATATCAATGGGATCACTTGTCCTTGTAGATCATGGCATTCCCTGCAAGCCAAATCTCATTAGATGGTTAGAAATACTTCATAATCAATGTATTAATAATTTAGGCAGCCTTTTAGTCAATGTTTCGACTCAACACACATAAGGCCATTATTCACATGTTTATGGTCTCCATTATAGAATACCATTAAGATTATGTACTACTCAAGTATGTTATAAAGGAGTTGTCATCCTAAATGGGTTTTGCAGCATGAGAGGCTATTTAATTGCCTAAATTTAGAAATGTAGATCTGTAAAATATATTAAAAAAAACATCCAGATGTAATCTACTAGAGCATGTAAAATCAAATACTTATCTTGTGTGGTTTTGTGGGTGGGCTCCCACTGTCAGACTCCACTGATATTCATATGATAGCGTGAATATCATCACAATGTAGATATTCATATAATTTCTTAGAATAATAACTCCAAATGATTGTTCCTCCTTGCCTCCTTGTGAGGAGGATATTCTTCTACATCCACAGTTGAAGATTCATGCTTCCTTTTGATTGAACTTCGACAGCTACTAGCATAATGACCATATTTATTGGACTTGTAGCACTGTATATAATATAAATTCTTCTTCTCTTGTTTCTTCTAATCAAGGGAAGGAATTGATATCTTATATTAATGCTTGTGATTGAAGGACTTCCTTCCCCTTCCCTTGCCTTTCTTGGCATGAGATATGAAAGATTGATTCTCCTCAGGTTGAGAGCCATGAAGTCTTTGGCGTGTTGTGATTCTTGTTTCTTCCTGAGTGCATTATCCCCGTAACTTATCAAATTTGGGAAAATTGGTCCGACCACTTATAGTTTGGATGAAAGAGTCCCAATATGGTGGGAGACCATTTAAGGTTGTCATAACGAAATCATTTTCTTAAAGATTGTCTCCATTGTACTTTAGCTTATTCTAGAGTTCGGTCATTCTCATGAAATATGAGGCAACATTCTTGGACTTCGTCATCTTCATATTTGACAGTTTCTTCCTCAATGTGAGAGTCACATTGATATTACTATGTTAAAATAGATTCTTTAAGGTTTTGAACATATTCATTTCTTTCATATTTTTTGAGATCTGAGGAACCAAGTGGTCTCTAACTGAGTCCACCAAAATCGTTCTTCCTTTGGAATCATTCTTCCTCCAGCGAAGTTTGTCTTCTCTGAATTATGGTTCTAGGACATTTTCATTTACACATTGTAATAGGTCATTTTCTTCTAGTAGGAGAAGAACCCTAGACTTACAGGGGATGGAGTTGGAGGCTTCTTCTAGACTATCTTCAACCTTTATGCTGATCATCTTGATTGTAGATCTGGATCTGAAACCCTAGTAGAGACTAGGTCAAAACTGAAGGTTTCTGTTTTTGAAAACTGACTCCACAGATAAATGCACCCTAGAGAGGTGATTTGAGGAGAGGTAGAGTTGAGCCAAAACTGTGGAGGGAGTAGGTAAAAAAGTGAAAACCTAATTTTTGTTGCAGCTATAGAATTGGGTCAAAATTGAAAATTCTCAGAATTTAATTATGTTTTCACCAATAGATGCGCCCTCCTTAGAGAGAAATTCCCAAGGCTCTTTCTTTGCCAAAAGGTTGAGTGAAGACCTTAAAAGATGAAACCCTAGTTCTAGCAGGTTTCCAACAGAGTTCCAACAACAACTTGTTCTAGCACTGCTCTGACACCATGCTAGATTTTCATAAGATTATAGCAGTATATCTTAATTGTATTTATCCATAGGATCACTAGAATATAGACAAAGAACAGAACAATAACATGAGTATTTTTATCCTGGGAAACCCAAATGGGAAAAACCCAACAACCTTCATCTAGAGATGATAACTCTGGGAATAGTGTACAATGAATAAGAAAGAGAAAATATGGAAATGCTTTCCAAAGATAGAAACCCTAAAAATAGTCTTCTTCTACAGTATATCTGAACTTATCTCTCTGCTAGAAAATTTTGAACTTCATTGTGTTGTTGTGTTGCTCTGTGGAATAATGAGGAGGGGCACCTCCTATTTATACATATTTTCCACTAATATTTTAACTGGGGATGAATTCTCTTGGGGGAACAACATAATTTTTATTTTGTCTTTTCTTTTTCTTTCTTTTCTCCTTGAGATATACATTGTTCTTATAGGGTTTATATGATTGATTACAATAATTTCATCTCCCGTAGGAGGTACAATACAATAACAATAAGAATATCTTCTAAATTTACAAAAAATACAACATGGGATCTATTCACTTTCTATGATATTCTCCCAAGACCCCCCACCCATCATTACCACATCATACACAAACAATATATGAGACAAATCTTCAGTAGCCTAGACCTTTACTCCTTTGTAAGATCTTGTGCTCTTAGCTTGTTGAATTATTCTGCTTAGAGCATCTGCTTTCAAAAGGAAAATAAAGGGGAGAGAGGGAACCCTTGTATTAAGCCTTTGGAAGGTATGAAAAAGTTGGAGGGATATCCATTTATAAGTACTCCAAAGGAGGTAGACTGTATACTACTCATTATCCAGTTGACTATATCCACTACAACTCCAATATACAACAAAAGTAATCTCAAGAATGTCCAAATCCCTTTGTCATAGGCTTTAGAAAGATCTAGTTTCAGAATGAAAGCTTTGATTTTGTTCTTATTAATGGATTGGATTGCCTCCCGAGCCAGGGAAACCACATCATGTATTTTTCAGTTGAAAAGGAATTCAAACTATTCTTTAGAGACACTCTTGCTAAGAATTTGCTTCAGACATCGAGCTATAATTTTAGCTATAGTTTTGTATACAACATTACAACATGAGATTAGTCTGAAGTCCTCAAAGAAGGAAGAGTTTTGTTTTTTAGGAATTAGGGATTAAAAGGTTGATTTCAGTGCTCCCAACACCTTTTCATCTCTTTGTGATTCTCTTACTACCACCAGCAGTTCATTTTTTAATAAATAAAAAAAACCTTGATAAAATTCGATTGTGAATCCATTAGGTCCTAGGCTCTTACCTTTTTGAAATGACTGAACTATATTTTCCAACTCTTCTTCAGTTACCTCTTCTTCTAGGTCTTATTCATCTCATCATTTACCATGTTTATAAATATAATTAAGACCCGTAAAATATCTTGTATTGGGCTTCCTTCTGGTTTTGTGAAAAGGTTTTTAAAATACTTCTTCCCAGCCTCTTCCTTATCCTTAAATGAGTTAACCATATTTCCCTTTTCATCCTTAATTTCTGAAATTGTGTTTACATTCTTTCTGTGTGAGGTGTACCTGTGAAAAAATTTGGTTTTGTTATCACCTTCTTTGATCCAAATAGCCCTGCTTTTTAACCTCCAAAATGGGTCTTCTTTTGTCACTAAGTCTCCATGTTTTAATTCACATTCTCTTAATGTCTTCAACTCCTCTTCTGTGAATATTCTAGAGCTATTGAGACTGTAAATTTCCTTCAATTTAGCCTCTACTTCCTTTAGTTGATCCCGTTGTCTAGCAATCTACACCTATGCCCATTTATTCATCTCCTTCTTTGTTGTTAAAATATTATATGAAAACTATTTCATATAAGAGTCACTAGAATTGTCATTTAAGGGAGACCAAGTATCAGACACTAATTTTTGATACTATTCTTCATGGAGCCAAGAGGGGTTGAACTTAAAATGAGGAGTGGGTTTAGAGTCTTGTCTCTTGATCAATAGAAGAATTGGGAGATAAACTGATAACCCTCAAACCTCCAACCAATTTTTTGCTGTGAGTGGCCCTGAAATCAAATTTTTTTATATCAAGAATCTATCCAGCCTTTTGGAAATTGTTTTCTCCCCACTTCTATTGTTCCTCCAAGTCTGGTCCAATTTTAGAGGCTGAACATCGATCAATTCTTTGGATTCAAAAAGTGTTAGTGGATAAATCTACTCAAGCAGACTCAAGCAATATCTCCCTAGTCCAAGTGGATCTATAAAAAATCAAGTACATAATACAATCTACTTTCCTAGATCAAATAGAAATGCAAGTTAACAGATAGATCACCTACCTGAGATCTGCATATCCTCTTCTCTCTTTGTTGATCCAAGCTCCATATCCTTCTGATCTTGAGTTGAAAAACCCTGTAGAGCAACTGGAAACAAGCAAACAATACATGAGTATCTAAAAATGCCACAAAACCTCATTTTTTTCCCTCTAAACACCCCTGGCGCACATTTTTGTAGGAGACAGAGCGCTAGAGAGGGATGGCGCACCTTACAAGAGGGGAAAGAGTGATAGTGGCACTCCTTACATGAAGGTAAAGAGTGCTAGCAAGGGGCTGGCTCACCTTTCCTTAGGAGTAAGAGTTCCAACCTACCTAGATATGGTAAAAAGGGTAGGAGCAAGCTTAATATCAATCAACTTTAGAAGAGGGAGCTTTAGGGATTAGGCACAAGGTTGACAAATGGATCAAGAAGAAAATATTTTGGTGTAACAAAAAGTGCAAAGAATAAATGACTTAAACTATCCGTTCTTGCTAACGAGCACCACACTTCTTCCTTAGATAGAGAAAGGTTCATGTCTCCTCCCATTACCATATTTTTGGGTTGTAATAACCCTGAGGAGAAGAAGGATTCCCAAAAATTCCTTATATTATAATATGGTCCATAGATATTGAAAAAGAAAAGGTTTCCCTAGAACTTTTGTCTTCCATCACTATTTTTAACACTGTCCTAAACCTTTCACTCTTAATTTCCACGAAATTTGTGCTTCAGGAAGTTATCAGGCCCCCTGAGTGTCCGTCTGAGCTTATATAAGAAAAGGAACAAGTTTTAAGTCAGGGTTCTAAGACTTCGATCTCTTTAGTTCCTTTCATCATTATTTCCTGTAATAGGATGACTGTAGGTTTTAAACTGGTGATCATCCTTTTGAGAGTTTTTAATTTGGGGGAGATCCCTAACCCTCTAGTGTTGAAATATGGGCATAGCATCAAGGAACCATGGGTTGGGATATCCCTGCTCTAAGGGCCCTTTTTATTGTTGCATGTTTCCTAGTTTTAAATTCTATCTCCGATAGGGTTTTAGCTTTTGAAATTCATGAATTTCTTCGGAGGGTTACCTTTGGTGTCAAATCTAGGGCAATCCCTCCCTTCGATACTGGCTCCTTTCCTCCCATTAAAGCTACATTGCATCTTGTATTATAATTTTTTTGCTTTACCTAAGAGGTGGGTTCCTTGTTCTCTTTCTAAGATAATGACACATTAATAGAATCATTTTTGGGGCTTACACATTTGTCCTCCTCCCTTGTTCCGGTACAAGTGTCACGGTTCTAGTTTTCATGGGACTTTCAACTACTCCTTTCTTGTTATTATGCATGCAAAAAGAATCTAAGTCATGTACCAGAGCATTCAATTTAGTGGTAGAAGGGGATGTTTCAAGAGAGGGTTCACCCTTACCAATGTTGGGTCGTGTAACCATATCTGTTGCATTCACTTCGAGTTGTGACCACCCACCTTTCTCTTCTTCCATGTAGCACCCATATCCTACACTCTTTTGTTCTATCTTTTTGACCCAGATTTTCTTATGCTGATCATGACTAGAAGAAGCTTTAGTACAATCCTTTATTAAATGACCAACTTGTCTGCATACATAACAAAGGAAGGGTATATTTTAGTAATCCAGGAATTGTTTCCATGTGCTATCATCCAGTTCCACTAGAATTTATTCGTACAATATATCCCTTAAATCCACCTCCACCAGAATTTTCGCACATATCCTGTCCACCTTTTGTTCCCAGTTGTCTTCTAATGAGACGAATCTCCCAATTCTTCCTCCAATCACTTCCAATATTTATTTCTTCCAGAACACCATCGGGAGTCCAGGAAAAGTGGCCTAGACTTGTTGAACATTATGTGGTTCTTAGTTTGCTTTGAAATCATCCTACCACCTTTTCAAAATCAATCTAGAGGGCCCCCACTTCCAAGAATTATCTAATAGTTTTTGTCTATCTTCCTCTAATTTTACCTCGAAGAGGATCCAACCACGAGATAGTATGCAAAACATCGTCATTTTCTTTAGTTAAGGTTTCCAATTGTCATCCATCCACTTGTGCAGTGATGTTTCACCCACTAGTTTCCCACAGAAATGTCCCACCAAGCCCAAAGACAAGTATTCTGTAATTTCATTTAATCTTATATTCTTACCAACTGATAACAAAGGCATGTCCTTCTTCTCTCGTGCCCCTTCCTCTATGTTGGTACATGATTTTTTTTGTTCTTGGAGTACACAAACTATTATTTCCCTTCAGGTGTTGAATCCCAAGCTTTGACACTATGAAAACTGAGTCACAGTAATCTGAGGACCAAGGCACAACTTATAAAAGATTCAAGGATGAATTACATAGAAAAATGACATGAAAATAGTGCAATTAATAGTTGTAGTTGTATAATTGTTATCATTAATAAAAAAAAGTGATGCAATGTGCTACACTGGCATGAATAACAAGAAAATTTGAATCCCAAGTAGGTCATTCGAATTGCATACATGAGAGTGGCTTACCTGTTAGTTAGTCACACTAGACACATCTGTTAACCACTAATCACAACCATAAATTAACTCTAACTGAATCGGAGGCAATTGAGACTAAGTCTAACTGAATAGAACTCAACTACATGTCAATCAGTAGGTGAGGGTGCATGTTTGACTTCAGTTAGCTGAGATCAAATGAACTGAATTGAACTGAGTCACCAGAATTTTTTGGAGGCTCCTTTAATCACTCCAGTTAATTGGAATTTACCAAAAATAGGAAAAGTAATGATGAAGGAGCCTTTACAGCTTCAGTTTAACTAAAAGTAGGTGGAACAATAATCAGTTAACTAATTTGGGGTGCTTAGGTCATGCAGATCAACCTAGATTTTATCCTTAATTGAAGGAGGAAGCTCAGTTAGTCTCCCCGATTGAAGGAGAATACCTAGTTAGCCTCCCTGATTGAAGGAGGATGATCCAGTTGATGTTCCAGACACATATTCGAGCCAATAACTTACGATAAGTGGTAAAATAGGCCAATTAGGACAAATAATGATGTGTGGGTTGGATAATGACCCCTTAATCTATACTCATGTGGAGGAGTAAAACAAATATAGGGCCTCAACAACAAAGGCCATAGGTCACCCTTTACAAAAAAGTAACTCTAAAATGCTCAAAAAACTCTAAGTGAGGAAAAGAGGAAACCTTGGGGGAACAAAACCCCCCCTTAAACTGAACCCTAAAGAATTAACAGAATTCACCTTAATGAACTCACCCCCAACAGTGAAAGAGGTAAGTGAAATTATTCTCAGTAAATTTCTTGGTGAAAATATCTACAATCTGCTCATCTGCGGGGCAATATTGTTGGACAATTGTTTTTTCATGCACCAATTCTATGATGTAGTGCATTTGGATCTCAATGTGTTTGGTACTCTTTCTCTAAAAAAAATATGTTGATATCTTGATATCACTTTGATTGTCACAAAAAATGACAGTATATGAAGTACTACCAATATCAAACTTGGACAAAATACCTTGCAGCCAAACTTCCTGGATGCATGCATTTACCACTCCCCTGTACTCTGCCTCTGTTGAAGAAACGGAAATGGAAGCCTTTTTTTTTATTGACCAGTAAATAGGCCCACCACCAAACATAAACACATATCCATAAGTGGACTTCTAATCTATGCTATCTCCTGCCCAATCAGAATCTGTAAATCCTACCAAGTCTAGTTCATAATCAACAACATAGTAAATGCCATAGGATCTAGTACCCTGCACGTACTGTAAAATATTCTTGGTTTCCCTCCAATGAAGCTCATGAGGCTGCTGCATATACCTTGATACAACATTCATGGAATAACAAATGTCAGGCCTTGAATTTGTTAAGTAGATAACGTTTCCAATCAACTGACGTTAAAGAGTCGAATCCACCTGTGGAGTTGTTTTTCCCTCTTCAAGACTAATTCCTGAGAGAAATGGGAAATGTGTTGCCTTGAAATCAGCCATATTAAACTTAATTAATAGGTACTAAGCATATTTGGATTGTGTCACCATAATCCCATCAAAATCTTGAGTTATTTCTATCCATTGAAACTGCCTCAGCAGGCCTAGATCACTCATCTCAAAAGCTTCATGTAAAGCAATTTTTATGAAGGAAATCAAAGAAAGGGTGCTTCTTGTGATTAAAATATCATCAAAATAAAGAACTATGTTCATAATATTACCTTTATATTTCTGCAAGTACACATTTGGATCAGACTTACATCTTTCAAAGTTATGTGAGTGCAGAAAAGAATCCATTTTGGCGTACCAAGATCTTGGGGCCTGTTTTAATCCATATAAGGATTTATGCAGCTTACAAACCAATGATGGATCTGATGTATGGCCTTTAGGATGCTTCATGTATATCTCTTCTTGAATGTATCCATGAATAAAATCACTTTTGACATCCATATGGTGCACCTCCCATTGCTTGGATGCAATAATGGCCAAAACTAGCCTGATGGAATCCATTTTTGCCACCGGTGCAAAGGTCTCATGGCAGTCCACTCCTTGGAATTGGAAGAATACTTTTGCAACCAGCCATGATTCATATTTCTAGGTTGATCCCTTTTTTAGAAACCTTTTTCCGATATACCCACTTGCACTGAAAAAAATTTCTCCCAGGTGGAAGGGAAACTAACTCCCAAGTTGCATTTTTTTGGAGAGAGTTGAACTCTTCATCCAAGCTCAGGGAGATTGCAGCGAGCCAAGGGATGACAAAGTGGGAAACCCTGTCGATTGGGATTTTTTGGTTGGGTTTGTGCCAACAAATGGATCCGTTGTTTGGACCTTGTTGCAACTGAGAGGAGGATATGTGGCATCCGACACGACCAGAGATTCAAGATTGGTTTTATCAGAAGCTATGAGAATTCACTGAAACAGAAAATAAGAACCCTGGACTGACAATGGAGAAGTGGTTGGAGGGATACATACACGATGGTCCACATGAATATTTTTTCACTAAATTTCCTATCATACTGTATGAGTGGTTGGCACAATTCACTTACAAGAAGACAAATTTCCAAGGAGGAGAGCTAACATCCTGGACCCCTGAATTGATCCAGGAGTTGCAAGAAACTGACAACAAAGCATCACGAGCTGTTGAGGTCTGGATGGATAGTGTCCTAGAAGGATATATCATTGAATTTGCAACTGACACCTCCAAGTCCTACAAGGAAGCAGAAAGGGATTTTTTCAATGCACCTAGAGGTAGGTTCTTATTGTCTCTACAATTGTCAATTAAGATGCTTGTCTATGAAAAAGGTATACTGAAGATGCACCTTGAGTAGTAGACTCCAATGTGTAGAGATGAAAAAATACCATGACGAAAGGGGGGAGATGAATGGGAAGATAAGGGGTAGATGGGTGCAAGTTTCGACGAGACTGTGAGGGAAGGCGAGGAATAAAGTGGTATTATGAGGGGAGGATCAAGGTTTTGACAAGAGAAGTGGATGAGGATAGGTGAAGGTCCTATTGCGATTGAAACAAAATACAACGAAGGAAGACAATGTAGGATGAAGTGACCCTACAACAACGAAGAGGACGACCAGACCCAGACTATACCCAGAGTTGCAGTAAGATCAAACCCCAGCAGCAATGTACCCATGCCTACGTGCACTACTCCACATTTGGGAAGAAACACAAATTCCACGTTGACTTTCTCGACGTGCCAGAAAAATTCTAGTAGTATATCGACATCTATAGGAAGAAGGCCTAGGATGGAGGGCGACGACATGAAGTTACCTTTATTCCATGGAAACGGGACTGATGATCCCGAGCAATATTGGTTCCTATGTGAGGCAGTGTGGACTGTCAGACATGCCATGGATGACGACATCAAGAAAGGCCAACTAGAGACTACTCTTCTGGGTCGTGGGATGGATTGGTATATGAAGTTTATACAAGTTCCTATGGGGACCCCTATAAAAAAATTTGATGAATTCATGATAGGAATGATTGAAGAATTCTGGAAACCAAAGTCTGAAGCACAGCATATTAGCGAGCTTAAATAAATTAAGAAATTTCCTAATGAGACCATTTGGGACTTTGATCAAAGATTTAAGACACTGATGGAGAGACTCAGTTTTGATATGAGAGATATTCAACAAAAATAATGGTTTATCACAGCATTGGTACCCCATATCCGACAATCATTGATGCAATAGAAGATCGCGACATAGAAGGAGGCTCTGGAGATTGCAATGAAGTTAGAAGCTTCACCCATTGGAGAAAGCGCAACTGGTATGAACCAAACTTAGGCACAGCTGGTGAAATTGACTCTTCAGTTGCAAGACATTAAGAAGGGGAAAGAGAATCATGAATATCTTTGATGCACTCGTTGTCGCACAGATGGACACACTAAGGATACTTGCCCTAAATTGAAGAATTATCTCCTATCTAGGGCATCAAACCCACTAAGTTACGATGGTGTGCCGTGGTGTCACATATGTGAAGTATATGGGCATCAAAACAAAGAATGTAGCTACATGAAGAAGATAGTCATGAATCCAATGAACTTATACTACACTTTTTGTCACTCGGTTGGGAATGAAAATAAAGACTATGACGCTTATGACCTACTCCAGGAAAGACCATATGAATCATAATACGTGAAGGGAGAAGAGAACCACACAATACAACTATAGCCATAGGTGATGCAGCCACCACCTCAAGCGTAGTATACACCACCACCGCAGATGTAGTTCATACCATTGCAATCGCAACCATAGTTTGCACCACAACCGTAGTTTTCCCCTTGGTCGCAATACAATCAGGTGTCGATGACTCAGACGCAGCCGAAGTATGTTCAAGTAGCAAACTATGTTCAGCAGTAGCTGAATCCCCGGTCACAACAAATGGCTCAACCACTATACCAACAACAAGGAGGATTCCAAGTTAGAGGAGGAGGTTTTGGTAGAGGAGGAGGACGAGGTCGTGTATTTGTCCAGAACTACAATTGTGGGGTATTTGGACATTACCAGCATGATTTCCTACATTTAAAATTTTCATGTACATACTACACCACAATTGATCATAATATTGAGAACTATCCATAATTAATCACAAAATGGCAGGAAGGGAACGTTCCTTAGTTGCAGAGTTAGAACAAGTTGCAAAATCATAATCATCTACAGAACCAGAGCCAGTTATAGAACCAAGCTCCGAATCAAGTTCCACTTCAAACTCATACTATGAATCAACTGATGAATCATCTAGTGAACCAAAATCCACCATTGAACCAGAACCAAGGGTCGACGATTGCGATGATCTCAATGAAACCCAAAACAAAGGATGCTGACGTTGCCATTGTCACTCACGTAGGAGCCACAACAAGAGAGGATGGTCCCCATCCGTAGGTATGATTGGCTGGGGAAAAGAAGGCACCATTTGATATCGCAACTGAAAGAGAGACATTGTTTGAAGCTCGGGATACGATCGAACAACAACCTAATAAGTTTCCTATTTATGAAATGCCCTCTGTGCTTGATTCTTCATTAGAGGCAGGACCATCACAATAGCATGGTACCTTACAATACTTCTTTGAGAGTTTCTTGTCATTAGCGATAGATCCTAATGCTCTAGCTAATATTGAGAGTTTGTTGAACCGCTTGGGTAAGGAGTAGTAGGACTCCATGGTGAACTCTTTACATAAGAAAAAGAAGGGCAAGGAGATGCATATGAAAATTCATATTGGGGAATATGAAGTAGATTCAGTCATCCTCGATTTGGGCTCTGATGTGAATATTTTGACAAAGCAGACATGGAAAAAAATGGGGAGACCGACATTGGGCTGGTCCCTTGTACAACTGATATTGGCTAATCAGGCCAAAGTACAACTATAATATCCCCATTTTGACCCCAGTTGCATTAAAAGATACATGATGTGTATATTGTAATTAATCGTGGTGTGGAACTAAAGGAAAAATCCCCACCATCGATTTGGTTGTGTTATGTTTCGACAATTGGGATCGTTGCCAATGGTATATCATGCTATCTAGCACATAATAGTTTTAGCATCATGTAAATATGCACATTAATTAAAATGAACCTACAGCCAGCTACGACGATGCAACATTAATGAAAAGGGCATGATCTCATAAGGTTAAGGGGGGAATTGTCTAGCCCGTGGGAGCCATTGGGAGATTGCCATGTATCGACCACCCATTTAAAACTCCTATTGTTAGTTAGGAGCGTTTATGGATGGGAAGTGGTGGGTGGTAGGACTGTCAGTCTTTGCCCCATGTACACTCCACCAGCGGGCTCGCTCTTCCCCATGCAGAGGGCAGGGGACGGTTGACATTCTCTCCACTCTTCCACTCGCTGTTTCGTCTGGTTCATATCATGTAGGTAGTCAGAGTGTCTGCTCTTGACCTTTAGCTGATTGTGGTCTGTGCAATTTTTTCCCTTCAGGAAGGGAGTATTGTTTTACCTCACGCGTAAGTCGGGGGTGTGTTCTCCTACGGCGAGGTTGAAGAGCGGCCTGAGAGGCACGATTTCGGCTATGTAAATTTTCCCCTGCCGATTTGTGGTCTGCATATGTGTTTTCCCCTGTCAATGCTGGGAGTTTGGATTCTCTTCCATTTGCGGATTGTGTAATGCTACTGTGGTTTCATTGTGAGATTGGGCTATCATTCTTCCCCTAGTTTGGGTTGTTGTGTGTGTGCAATTACCTTTTGGGGTTGCTGCTGAGTTGTTTTGGCCATGCTAGGGCCAAGAACAACTCTAAGTTGTCTTGTTTGGATTGAGCTACATTCACCACCTTTGGGTTGTCACCTCGTTTCCTTTGGTTTTCTTCACAGAGCTGTGAACTGATTATTTTACTGCGGGTATGTAGTTGTTTGTATTCAGACTTTGTGGAGTGGGATTGAAGGCTGGGTATGCTTGAAAAAATTGGGTTTGGGAGCCACACAGAGAGAGTTATATGGTTGTATTTATTCTCCACAACCCCAGAAGAGCACTGGCAAGGGAAGTCAGGGCCTGAGGGAATGTGAAGCAGAGAAGGGACTGATTCCTGGTGTCGGGTGTGTGTGGATGTTTTAGAAGCCAGGCTAGCTCCGATGTAGGCATCCTTAGCTTTTCCATGAGCATACTAGTTTAGCATTCATCCTTTCCTAGCTCCTTGATGGCCTAATAAACCCAACTGTGTTGACTTGGCTATATTGTGTAAGCCTGCTTAGTCCCTTATTCCTTGGGGAATCATGCCCAGCTCGGGGGTGGTAGTGTTGCTGAGAGATTGATGAGCACACTGGCATATGGTTGGGTGCAAAATTGCAACAACGTAGCTAGTTGCGAGACAAGTTCTTACAATATAAGTATTCTTGACCATTTCGTCTCTGTAGTTATATTTATTGTTAATGAATAAAGATGAACATGTTGATGCTCGAATGTATGTTTGCTTTTGTTGTATGTTGAGTAACTATGCATCCTTGTATGTTTTATGTTTCAAGCATTGTATTTCAGCATTATATGTATGTTCATGTTCATGGGGCTAGTTTCCCAGAGGTTTTTGATGGTTCGGTAGCATCCTCTTTGCCGGTAAGAGGGTCGGGGACGTTACAGTGTGGTATCAGAGCCAAGGTTGCGGCATGGGCCTGAATGGGCCATGAAGATGTAGTGATAGAGCCATCATTGTAGAATTTGGGCCTCAGAGGGCCATGAAATATTAGCTAGCAGAGGCAGGTTTCCTTCTGCCCAGTAGAGATCAGAAATTATGATAGAAAATTTTCTGGAAAAATTTTGTTGAAAAATTTCTAAGTGACAGACCATTGGCGCATCGAAAGGATTAGTGGGAATCCCTTATAATGTAGTGGACGAATTAGTCTAACAACCATATGAAAGAGGCCATCGGCGATCGACAGAGTTTAGTTGTTTGGATTGGCAACAATTAGCTGATCGCGCAACCGACGCAGAGCCCAGAGGAAAAATCTTCTAAGTGTTGAAAATTTTGGAATTCGACGCAGTTCAGAAGTCGTCGGCAATCGACGGAAGAAATAATATGCAGACGTCGATATGTCAGCTCCGTATAGCTAAAGATCGTCGAAATGGTGAAGATAATTGGTTGTTCAGATCGTCCATAATTAGGTGATGGAAACGTCGATACGTCGTCAGGAAAAAGGTGAAGCTGCCGAGGAGAAAGGAGGAATTTTTGTCAAAAATTAGACATTGAAAGCGTCGATGATACATTGGTGGAGGATAGAATACGTAAGTGCTGAACTAACAACAGAAAATACAGGAAGTTAGTTGGTGAAGCCGCCGACAATGGCGGTTGAAAGAAGATTAAAGAGAGAATTTCAAAAAAAAAAATTTCTAAGTCATGAAACCATCGGTGATCGGCGAAGTTTAGAGGTTTGGATCGCCGATGATTAGGCAATGAATTCACTGAAATGTCATCGCCATCAGAGAAATTTATAAGATTGGAGCACCGATCGGCGGAAGTTAGTTGACGGAACCGTCGAAACCGGATCACTTAGTCAGAACCATCGAAAATTTAGAGGATGGAGCCACCGATGTGGTAGCTAACGTCGAAAGAAATTAGTTGTTTTGGTCGCCTATGGACATCGAAAAAATTTATCTGTTTGTGCGTCCGTTGTTGCGGCTGTCTAATGGACTATCCTTCTGACGGATAGAGGCCCCAACTACCGATTTTGTAGTGGTTAGTTGTTTCGACAGCCGATGATTTTATAGTCCATGGAACCCATAGTGGGATTGCTACCTGCCGTTGTGGATTCCATGTGGACTAGCACCCCAACGTTTAGAATTTAGACCGCCGATGCTCCGATTGTCGACACAGCGGAGGAAATTTGCTGTTGGATCACTAAAATGTCGAAAAGTTTTAGTGGTCTGAGTCACCAACACAATGGGAATGTTCAATTCTAAATCACCGACACATAGTGATTATTTGTTCTGACCATTAACGGGTTGCATGGCCACAGAACCCAAAGTTGGTTGGATTGCCACTATTACAGATTCCTAAGGAGTTATCCACCCGATGGATAGCGCCCCGGTCGCCGATGCCGTGGAAAGGATTGTTGTTTCAATCGCCGCTATAGTGGGGAATACTAGTGGACCGGATCGCCAAAAATTATTTGATGAAACTGCTGACAGGTTGTATGGTTTGTGGAAACCACAGTCATTTTGTTGGCCGCAGTTGCAGCTACCTAAAGAACTATCCACTCAAAGAATTTTGGTTTTGATCGCCGATGACGTAGTGATTAGCGGTTTCGATTGCCGATACACTGCCATCACCAATAATATTCTGGAATCCTAGCTGACTAAGGGTCTGACATGTCGAAGAAAAATAGATGAACAGATTGCCGATGAGTAGCGGAGAAAACTAGAGGTTTTGGCTGTCAAAACGTCGGAATTTTAGTTGGAAAGAGATCTGATTGGGAAAAAAAAGAAATTCTTGGGTTTTCCAAAGGGGTTTCTCAGCGATTTTCAATTGTTTTCAGTGGATTACAGGGCTAAAGGGAAAAAAAAATCTTAGGTGGCTGAACTTAGCATTCCAGACCAAAATACAGTTCTGTGTGTTATCATCAGATCTGCTCCAGCAAAATTTCAGTTTCTGGCAACATCCAAATGTCAAAGTGACCATTTAGGTTTCAAGGGCCTTCTGGAAGCACACCATGGTGGATACATGGAATCATCACAAAGAGAGAAAGGACCTGCTCCTCTTTTATGGAGAACCTCTGATTCAGAAACGTATGCAGATTATGGAATGAGTGTGTGTGATTCACAATCTGTCCTTTCTTCTAATAGTTCTGACACTCTTGGATCTAGTGTGTTAGGGGACAAACTAATTGAGTGAACATTATGATAGCAGTGTAGATGATATAAAAAATCCAAAACATTTTATTATTTGGAGTACACATATGAATACTCATATTCATCAAGAGTACGTCGTGAGCTTTAAAGTCTCTACCCAAGAACAAGATCGTGTTGGATCAAAAGCAGATCATTGTACAGATAGTATTTTGGGAACTACAAAAGATTCAATGTTGGATGGTCCTTGGTAGCAAGAGATGGCAAGGCACCAGCAGTCTTCTCTAGTCTTGGTAAAGGAATACAAAAAAGAGATTTGGGGGCATGTGGAATTACCTGTAAAGATGCCAACTTCTGCATGGATGCCTTTTCCTATGTTGTTTTGTGTCATTGGAAAGCACCTATCTAAATCAAGTATTGATTCACTTGAGAATCACTATTTTGATTTCAAGAATAGGAGAATATCTCGAGAAGTCCTTATAAAGATGGTGAGAAATATTGCTGGAGACAGGTTGCTAATTGCTGCCATCAAAAGCATCAAAAACCAGAAAAATGGTATGGAAGGGTTCAAAAGCGTGGAGCATGGTCAACAACATGTTCTCAACGTTGAGAAAGTGCACTCAAAAAATGATTTCACTTCATCCTTGAGTAAGGAAAATTGTACGGAAGGTTCAAAATGTGCAGAGCATAGTCCACAGCCTGTGCTTGTCTCTGAGAATGTGCACAAGAATGAGTTCACTTCATTCCTGAATGAGACCACTGTAATTGGACCTTCAGGATTGCAGGGTCAGAGTCCACTTGGGCCCAAGCCCATTGATTCCCAATAGTTTCCTTGTAAAAACGAGTTTACTTCTCACAGCGGTTAGGCACTCTTCTAGGGTACTGGATTGAACTTGCATCAAGGAGTTTTGGGGTTGGGTTTAAAGTCTCAGTTATTGGGTTTCAAACTTCATTATTGGTCTATACTTCCTCAGTGTGGTTAACAAGTTTGGAATCAGCAAAGTGTATTTAGGATTTGCTACTGTGTGCCTCCTTGCTGTCATCTATGTGGTGAATAATGTGGTTGAAACTAAGGGCCGCTAATTGGAGGAGATTGAACGTGCCCTCAATGCTGCAACTTAAATTATGCCCAGAAGAGCTATAGTCTTATGAAGTGTGATAGAGAATCAGAGCCACTAGCAATGTTCCAGATTTAAAAATTGCAACAAGTGATTAAGAGGGTCATTGTGTAGGGTGATTTGAGCAGGTTTTTCAGGGAGTATTGGTCGTTCTGTACATATTGTGAACCTTGATCAGGCTGCAGAGAATTTTAAGTATTTATTAGCCATTGATATTAGGGAACTTATATCTTTGGAATATGTCACGAGAGGAGCACCTGGAGAATTTGGTGACAAGGTTGGGGTACCTACAGAATTTCAAACTTCATTTAGAGGCAATAACCAAGCATTTCAGTCGCTGTGGAGAAGTGCTTAAAGTTATCATTTTAACTGATGCTGCAACTGGCCAGTCGAAAGGGTCAGCGCACATTGAGTTCTCTTCAAGAGAAACAACTGAAATTGCATTGAATTTGAATGAGACATCATTTATGTCACGGATGATGCTGGTTTTATTCATCTATATGGGTTTCCAATCAGATTTCGTGGCTCCATTTTAGAGACTCCATTTAAGTTTTTAGAGTTATAGTTTGATTATGAAAGCAATTCTGTTTGTTGACAGATGTCTCTTTTAGTTTACACTTGTATTAAAAAGTTGTTTAAAAGGGATTAGCCTTTCTATTTTTGAAAGGGCTTGATCCTTAGAAATAGGATCTTATAGTTAGCTTAAACAAACAAATATTTAGTATTTAAGGAGAGTCTCTATATGACACAAAGGGACTGGGGGTTGGCAATTTTTGAGTTATGAAAGCCCAGTTTTGATCACTGGCTGTATAACATAAGATACTCTACAGCTTCAATGCAGGTTCTACTTTGAATGAGCATGACTATGATTTGTCTCTGTATGTTATGAATTTTGTTTCTTATAATTTATCATGCATATGGTCCAATGAATTCCATTACATTGATTCTTATTTTTGAAACACAATTATCCTTTATACTTTCAAAAAACAGAGGCAGTTTTATTTCATGACTTTATGATCGTAGTTACTGAGATATTGGACCTTGTGTCTTGTTTATGTTATACAGTTCCTGTATGGTTTCATGATATTCTTATAGCTCTGATTTCACACCAGCCTAATTCTTTAATAGTTGTTTGATTTTTCTCATATCTCTCATGATATACTAGCCTAGTCCATTCATAATTGTGTGATTTTCCCTTATAGCCCTGATTTCATACCAGCTTGTATTTTCAATTTGATTTCATTGATTTGTACATTTTTGAAAAAGATTTCCTTAAGCTTGAACCCCTGTAGTCTAGGTTCAACTTTAGGGATAACAATGTGTTTTGCCTAAAATTGGTGAAAACCATCCTTTTAGAAGTGGTGTGGTTTTCACACCCGAGGTCAGAATGAAGCATGTGGATAGGTGTTGGAAAGCTTATCCAGTAGGGAACCAGGGAGAGTCACTAGAATTTGAATGCAGAGTAGAAAGTTACTAGTGGTTGCTTGGAAAGTGTGTTTCTATCAATATGGACAATCCGGGAATTCCATGCCTAGAGGTAGCAAGACCATGAAGTCAAACCAGCTGTTGTGTGGAAGAGGAGTTCCATGCAAGGATGAGGGACTTGAAAAGGGAAATTTCCTTAAACCCTGTCTTGCTAATTATAATTACATTTTATAATTTTTGTACATAAAATGTATGATGATATGCCTTGCATGCATAGGATATTACATGTTGGTAAGAGTAGTGAGAATTATACATTTATAATGAACCACTAATGGTATTTATTGCATTGGTGTTGGCCTTAGTGGGAAAACCAATGACAACATGGACATGGCTGAATATGTTGTTGATGCTGACGAATGTGATGAGCAACCCTATGAAGAAAGGGATAAGGCAACAAAATCAGGATCAAAAGTTGGTGAGCAACTTATGCAATCTCCTGCAAGAGACCAACCAAACTGGTAATGTCAAGGGTGTAAATAGGATCCATGTAGGTAATGGTTTAATTATAACAATTGCATAGAGTGGTAAAAGCAAGAGGTCTCATACCATGTGGGTATTTGAAATTTATATTACATTCATACAGAAATGTATCATGCCTTTATATGTTTTTATGAGCTTAGTAACCCAAAGAAAGTAAGTACAGATGGTCTTGATTCTAGTAATGCATCCTATATGAAGTAGTCATGGTTATGCCATGCATGGTATGCTTGAATGAATAAATATTCTTGAATCAATGCAAGGCAGCATTGAGTGGATACGCATTAAAAGATTTTATAAATCTTGTAGTTATGCATTGAATGGATGCATATGAAAAGTATGAGTAAATGTTGTAGATATGCATACATAAGTATGGGTGCAAATATTGTGATGCATTGCATGAATACATCAAGATAGTGCATGTGTTATTATGAATAACTAATGGCTGAAATGATGAATTGATGACAATTCTGGAATCATTTTAAGAGCTATTATGAATGCTGGATAGTAAGTGCATGAAGAGGGTAGTCATGATCAATTGGTTGCTGAAAATGCTCTATGGAAGGGCAAGGTGGTACAATGATACGCTTGTGAAGTAAGGAGAATCTAAACAATTCATTTCAATTGCATAAATGATGTGACTATACCTTGCAATTTTAGTATGATAATGATTGTGTGAAGTAAAAGAGTTTTGGTAATATTGATGTGCTAACAGCTGGAAGTATTTGAATTCTATAATTCTGGAAATGGTTCAGTGATTGTTGCAGCAATGGAAAAGTTTATATGCATCAAGACTTACCAAGTGTGTGGCTGATTGAAGTTCAGATTTCAGGTAGATTGTTTGGGGCATGGAAAAGTGGGTAAGACCATGACAAAGACTAGAATCTACCATGTGAAAGAGCCAAACCTCATGAGAAGAGTCTCATGG
Source organism: Pseudotsuga menziesii (assembly GCA_001517045.1). NCBI lineage: Eukaryota > Viridiplantae > Streptophyta > Pinopsida > Pinales > Pinaceae > Pseudotsuga > Pseudotsuga menziesii. Next base: position 262,929 of record LPNX011221395.1, on the reverse strand, counting down.
TTGTAAAAATAGTTTGTATGCTGAATGAATTGTCAATTAAATTTGTAAATTTCAGATTTGAGAAATTGTTGATAACTACTAATCACTATTGGCTTGCATAGAATTGTGTCAAGAGGACGCATTGTAAGTGGTTGTTCATGTTATTCTAGTAAGCATAAAATCATAATGGGCATAGTGGTTCTACTTACAAGAGACCTAGAAATGAGGATCACCTCATTGCCAAGCAAATCAATTTCTTAGTAAACAGAATTGCAAATTCCTATTGAATTTAATTACTAATGTCATTGCTTGGTTATGGAGCAATCTAATTTGGATTATATTAGTAGATAAGGATTGTATTTGACTGTTTCGCTACTTGATGAATGTGCCAGGGGTATACATTGCAGGAAGACCATGTGTGACGGCTTGAAGGAGCCAAACTTTATGGGGAGGTTCTCCCCTATATTGGAAATGGGTTTCGGGTGAAACTCCATTGGACATTTTGGAAATGTCTCATCTGCACTACATGTTTGGTAAGCAACATGAGTGAGATGGTATAGATTATGTCAATAAGACATGTGTGGATATGAAAGGTAAAAAGGAGTTGGGATGGTAGACCAAGGGACTGTCAACTCAAAGAAGGGAGCCCCCATTCCTCCTTAACGAAGGAACACTTCCTCGACAAATGGATAAGTGTTCTGTGACCCTAGCTAAGAATATGCATGTCAAATTGTTAAATTAAAAATGAAAATCATGTTTTTATTTTATTTCAATCATGGCAGATTGATTGAGTATGAATAGGGCCTACATGGCACACATCGGAAAGGGGTGCACACTTTCCTGATGTCGGAGTTTCAGGTACCTGCTGTTGTTCTTGATTTTATGGTGCCTTTAGAACTTCATCTTCTTTGATCTTATCATTCATTGTGTACTCTGTGTTTTCTTTTTCCACTTTCTTTCCCTACAATTGATCTTTGTACATGAACTTTTCATTGAATACTACATCTCTACACCCAATGATTTTTCATTTTTCATAATCCCACAAACGATAACCAAAATCATCAACCCCGTATCCAATAAAGCTATTGTTCTTGGATTTAGACTCAAGATTTGTTCTATCATCTTTATCAATATGGACAAATTATTCACAACCAAAAGTTCTCAGAAATGAGTATTTTACCTGTTTACTTGTCCATGCCTCCTCTGGAATCCCACCATCCAAAGCAATTGAAGGGCCTCTTTTTATTAAATAAACAACAATGTTTACAACATTTGCCCAAAAATATAAGGGAAACCCTGCATGCAGTCTCATACACCTTGTACGCTCCATGATCATTCTATTCATCCTTTCTAACACACCATTTTCTTGTGGTGTTCCAAGAACTGTCTTCTCTCTACAAATCACATTGTGTGAATGGTAACTATCAAACTCCTTGTTGTAGTATTCACCTCCATTATTAGATATCATACATTTCAACTTGTTTTCTGTCTCATTCTCAGCCAAATCTTTCCACTTCTTAAAAGTATCAAACACATCAAAGTAACATACTAACTATATCCACTGAGAGATTGTACCTGAGTTGGTCCCCATACATCTGTATGGACAAGCTCTAACTTTTCACTCTTCTTTTGTTTCCCAACCCTGAGAAATATAACTCTCTTATGTTTTCCATAAGCAAAGTTCTCAAGAATTCCAAACTTACCTGCTTCAGATCTGGAAGCAGTTTCCTTGAGTGGAGAATCTGCATCCCCTTCTCACTCATGTGGCCAAGCCTATGATGCCACAACACCACACCTATTTCTGTGGAAGCTACAGAGATATAATAATTAGTATTATGATGACATAAATATAACGTGCCTATCCTATATCCTTTTACTATTACCATTGATCCTTTAGTGACCTTCCACCACGTTTCTCCAAATGTAGACAAACAATCGCCATCTCCCAACTTCCCTATTAAGATTAGATTTATTTTCATAGCAGGAATGTGCCTTACATATTTTAGCAGCGAGTCATTTCCATTATTTAACTTAATCCATACCTTACCCTTTCCAAAAATTTTACATGGTTCATCATCCCCCAATAAAACATGTCCAAAATCACCTTGAACATAATCATGAAACAATTTCCTATGGGGTGTAGCATGACATGAAGCCCCTAAATCTATTACCTAGTAATAACTAGTATTATCTAATGCAAGAATCAAATCATATTGTAACACATCACCTGTTACATTCGCTTCCTGATTAGGCTCTTGCTTCCTCTCACCTTTCTTATTTGGTGCTCTGCAGTATTTCTTTAGATGTCCTTTCTTACCACAGTTCCAACATTCTATTTTTCCGAATCTGTACTTGGATATTCCCTTTTTATACTTTCCATGATTTCCTAGGCTCCTTCCTTTCTCATTTTGTCTCCCTCTTCTCTCCATGGTCAATGCATTATTGAATGTCTCACCTGTGCTTTCTTCACATTTCCTTGCTAAGAATAAAACCAACAATATCATCAAACTTAAGTGTTTGAACTAGGGACATATTTACTTACAGCCATGACCAAGCTATTCCAGCTTTCTGGAAGTGAGCAAAATATTAGAATATCCCTAACCTCATCATCAAAGTTCACATTTACAGAACTTAACTGACTGGTAAGTGTATTAAACTCATTTAAATGATCGGTAACAGATCCACCTTTCGACATATTCATATTAAATAAACTCTTCATTAAAAATACCTTGCCAGAAGACGAGGGATTTTCCTAGAGATTACCCAATGCGCTCACCACACCCTCTGTTGTTTTTCTTTTGAAATATTGAAAACCACCGATGAATCCAGACACAGTCGTATTGTTCCCAATTCCTTTCTGTCAAGAACCTCCCATTCTTCATCCTTCATAGCTACCTATTTTTTTTCTCTTCCACCCAACGACAAGTATATATCCTTCTGGTACAGATAGTCCTCCATTTTCATCTTCCATAACTGGTAGTTTTGGACGTTCAATTTCTCGACCCTAAACTTTCCTTCTTCCGCCGTTGTTCCCACTCGAACAAGGAACCCTTCTTTCCTGTGAGTTTACCAACCAAATAGACCTTTTGGCTCTGATACCAATTGTTAGAAAATAGGACCACAGAGCAATAACAGATATATAGTTAAATCATTAAACAAGATTCAAAACACATTAAACCCATTACAGAGAGACACAAATATAACGTGGTTCACCCAAACGATGGGCTACATCCATAAACAAATTTCCAGTCCTTTTATTACAGTCTAGAAAGATGAAGGGATACAAACTGCAGCAAAATTGTTGCACTTCCTCTTCATGCTCTCATAGTCTCTCTCAGACAATCAGAGAGATTGTTTACAATTCTATAATACCATACATAGCCGTGTTACAATGCTTTCTTTTATAGGGTAAAAATACCATGGGAAAATACTATGATTAACGCAATACCATGGGTCTGCAAAATTGTTGGCCAACAAACATCCCAAGGTAGGGGGAATGAGTTTATAGTACACCTAGGGTACAAACATGACTGAATAATATCTCTGTATCTGGAAGATCAGGCTCCAAAACCAACAATCTCCCACTTGGATATTGATCACAGCAACTCCACCACTGCTACACTTGCTGGGCTATGCTTTGGACCTTGGACTTGGAAAATTTCTTATTTTCACCTTCATGCCTGAAGGCCAATAGAAAACAAGCAAGAACTTAGTTTCTCTTTGGTTACTCCCTTTGTCAACATGTCTGCAGGATTCTGGCTAGTATGTATCTTTTCCAGTTTTAACAGTTCTTCATCTAGAACAGATCTTATGAAGTGGTACTTGAGCTGTATATGTTTAGTCCTCAAATAAAAGGCTGAGTTATTTACAAGATGAATGGCACTCTGGTTGTCACTGTACAGCCTACTATTCTCTTCCTTCTTACCCAATTCTTCCATGAACCTTTGCAACCAAGTCATCTCCTTACTAGCCTCTGTAGCAACAACATACTCTGCTTCCATTGTTGAAAGTGCAACAACCTATTGCAGTTTTGAAATCCAACTTACTACTATTCCACCAAGAGTAAACACATACCCTGTGGTTCTCCTCCTGCTATCTTTATCACCGGTCATATTTGCATCAACATATTCTTGTAGAACAGTGTCTGAACCTCCAAAACATAATGCATTAGAAGTGGCACCTCTAAAATACCTGAGAATCCACTGTACTGCTTTCCCCCAAGGTAGGGGGAACAAGTGTACAATACACCTAGGGTACAAACACAACTGGATAATATATTTGGATATAGAATATCAGGATCCACAACCAATAGATAATATTGTATCTAACTAAATCTCTAACTCAAGGTCTCCTAATCACTATCGGAGTCCAAATAGACAACTCCCTGATGACCAATAACTCCAAAATTCAGCAACAACTAGTTAACACAATGCAACTAAGAGTGAGGTAGGTAGGAAAAGTGCTCCTCCCCATGCAACCATGCATTATCCATGCATTAGTAGTGCTACCCTAACTAACTATCAAGTAACTAATATGAACTGAGGGCTAACTAAGACTAACTAGTGCTAACACCAACTAACTGAAGTAGGTCGATGTCGGGACTCCCAGTGGCTTCTAAAAGGTAGGGATTGGTCTAGGAGGCACCCCTACTGATGCATGCACATGCACTAAGTGGTATTTAACCTCTAGTATTGTCCCCCACACTTCAATGACAGGTACATGTGGCCCCATTGGGCCATGTGGACCCAATTGTACTAGTGGAGACATTTAATTAATTTAAGGTTCCTAAGTTAGGCAATAATTAATCTAATAGACACTTGACCAAGGGAGAATTAATAATCCTAACACCCATGAAGAGGAAGAGGCATGATAGACAAACTGTGACACTTGTAATTGTTAGGATTATTAATCCTCCCTTGGTCAATTTGGTCATATGTGTAAATCAGGAGTCATGTCTAAATCGGGAGTCCATCCAATCTATTTTTAGTCATTAGCACCATTGGGTCCACTTAGCCTAATTGGGGCACATGTTTCAGTTACAAAATTGTGGGGAACACTAATTGAGGCTTAATGCCACTGATTGCACTTAATTGCATCAGTTTAGGATCCTCCTAGACCAATACCTACAATTTAGGAGCCACTGGGAGTACCGAAACCAACCAAGGTTGGTTTAGTTCAGTTAATGACTAGTCAAGCTAAGTTAGGAGTCAGTTACATTCAGTTCTGGTCCTCTACATTCAATTAGCGCTAGGTTTACATGACTGCACTCAAGAGGGGCACATTTCTCACCTACCACAGTCAGTTAGCCTTAGTGAACATTGAATGTAACACTTGAGTTGTGTTTTAGAGCTCCGATGAACTCCAATTATGGTTTAGACAAGGTCTGTTAACTATTGAGTCCTCCGATAGTGATTTAGACAAGGTCTTGGTTACCTACAGTCAAGTAGAGTCTATCAATTCGAATTTCCTCATGTGGATTCGAATTTCATGTGGCTATTAAAGCCATTGTACTTCATTGTAATTATTATCTGATTACTTTTTTTATTAATGAAAGCATTCATAGTTGCAAGCCATTTTTACACTGTTTCATTCTTCAATTCCTGAGTGAATTGTGTGATCTATTGTGTGAGTTGTGTGTTTGTCTACAGATATATGTGCTCAATTTAATATGGTATTAGATCCTCAGCGGACAAGATGCCTCTCCTCCTCAGATCTCCAGTTGGATCATTTTTTTGAGAAAATTGCTCCTTCTAGTACTGCACCAGAAGTAGAGAATTTACCACTTAATATCCCAAGTTAGGAAATTGTTGATCAAGCTTGCTTGATTAATTATGTTGGGTGTGAAGGAAATTCCAAAATTCCAGACTGTGGACCTTACTTTGTATGTTTTATTGTGTGACAAGTTATTAGCTTTTCTTACAGCATTCACTATAAGCAGCTCTTTCTTCTCATTGCATTAGCTACAGTAGCTTAGTCCTTATTACTGCAGTCAAAATGGATCATCCAGTAGAGCCTCTCACTCCCTTCAACTATCACTAGTGGAAGGAAGACATGGCGGTAATTCTCCGCACCAAGCAGCTCTTCAGACTCATAGAAGAAACAAAGGCAGTGCCATCTTTAGATAATGACAAACAAAAGTACTAGAATAGGCTTGATGAATCCCATGGACACTTGCTCTCCTCAGTCTCTAGAGATCTTCGATTCCACATCCAAGGATTAAAGACTCCCAAAGAGGTTTGGGACAAGATTTCCTCCTTATTTGATAAGCAGGATGAGATGAGGATCCATCATCTAGAAAATGATCTGATCACTCTTAATCCATCCAAATTCGAATCACTGAATGAATTCTTCACAAATTTCAAGAAGCTGATATATCAATTGAAGGAATGCAAAGTGGAGAAGGATGAAGATCAGCTCATCCTTGCCATTCTCACAAAACTCAATGCAGACTACTCAGTCTTTGAATCCACCTTCCAAACGGTAAGGCACACTACTCCAAAATGGAAGATGCCCTCTCTTAATGCCTTCATCCAATCCCTTATTTCTGAGAAAGATAAATTGATCCAAATGGGGATCATTCGATCTTCCAAAGATCAAGCTCTAGTTGCAAGAGGAGATAAGGTAGTGAATGAAAAAGGGAAGCAAAGAGATGAGTCTGTTGTGAAGAAAGAGCAATCAAAAGAGCCTTCAGGTTTGAAAAGAAGCAAGAAGAATGGCAAAGGAAAGGTCCTCTGCTCTTATTGTGGAAGGGGCTTTCATTCAGAAATCTCTTGTATGAGAAGACAACTTGATGAAATGGCTCTTCTTTTGAAGAAACATAACATTTCTGTACCTGCTAGCGCAAGGAAGGATGAATCTTAAGAAGAAGAAGATGAAGAATACCAAAGGAAAGGCCATGCACTAAAGGCTTGCTGCACATCAGCACATGTCTTCCTCATTGATTCTGGAGCTTCCAACCATATGGCTGCATCCATAGAATCATTCTCTTCTTTTTAGTCCTTTGATGGTCCTGGTATTCAAATGGGAAATAATAGTAAAGTCCAAACAAAAGGGAAGGGATCTATCAAGCTTGAACATGGAATGTTCAAATATGTGCTATTTGTTCCCTCCCTAGCTTCAAACCTATTATCTGTCTATCAGATGACCCATACTAGATCTCCAAAGCGAGTGATCTTTGGTACCAAATCAGTGGAGATCACACATATCTATACTGGGAGAATCATAGAAAAGGGTATTACAAATCATGCTTCAAAAGCATATGAGTTCTCACATTTCATGCCTCCTTCTGAACCAGTGCACTCTCAACAGCCACTTGCAGGGGAAGGTAAAATCATCGCATCTACTTCTTTTACAGCTTCTACTAGTATTGTAGATCCATCCTTTTCAGTTTATGAGATTGATATTTAGGGTGACTCAGATCTAGATTCAGTCCCTACTTCCAAACTGAAAGCTAGGAAGATGACTGGAAACTCACCTAACACTTAGAAAGGAAAGACCCTTGCGCTATGCCATGCAATCTTACCTCCTTCAGAGAGATGCAATAGACTCCTTGTAAGATGCTACATGGAAGGGGCTCAGTCTCACTACATTCAAAAGAATGGATATGATCATACACCTCTTCATTTAGCAAGAGACAAAGGTTACATTCCTCCTTCCTTCCATCATCATTTTTGGAGAAGAAGGAGAATTCTACATGCCAAGCCCCAGAATACCTGTGCACAACACACCATGCATGCTGCTTCGCTACCTCATAGAGATGAAGATTGCAACAACATATTTTCAAGTTTTTCAAACTTGAGACCTAATTCTACCTGCTTAGATAGAGGGGGGCCTTTTTTCCCATGTGGTTTTTTCCCCAGCTCCTTGTAGTAAGCAGTTACTTTATTTTACTTGATGTAATGGGTGACCCGTGGTCTTAGTTACCAGGGCCCACAGATTGTCCAAGTTAGCATTCAGGGGGGGTGTTAGGATTATTAATCCTCCCTTGTCCAATTTGGTCATATGTCTAAATCAGGAGTCATGTCTAAATCAAGAGTCCATATAGTCTATTTTTAATCATTAGCACCATTCGGTCCACTTGGCCTAATTGGGACACATGTTTCAGTTACTAAAGTGTGGGGAACACTAATTGAGGCTTACTGCCACTAATTGCACTTAATTGCATTAGTTTAGGAGCCTCCTAGACCAATCCATACAATTTAGGAGCCACTGGGAGTGCTGAAACCAACCAAGGCCAGTTCAGTTCAGTAAATGACTAGTCAAGCTAAGTTAGGAGTCAGTTACATTCAGTTCTAGTCCTCTACATTCAATTAGCGCTAGGTTTACATGACCGCACTCAAGAGGGGTGCATTTCTCACCTACCACAATCAGTTAGCCTTAGTCAACACTGAATGTAACACTTGAGTTGTGTTTTAGAGCTCCGATGAACTCCGGTTATGGTTTAGACAAGGTCAGTTAACTATTGAGTCCTCCGATAATGATTTAGACAAGGTCTTAGTTACCTACAGTCAAGTAGAGTCTATCAATTCGAATTTCCTCATGTGGATTCGAATTTCATGTGGCTATTAAATCCATTCTACTTCATTGTAATTATTATCTGATTACTTTTTTTATTAATGAAAGCATTCACAGCTGCAAGCCATTTTTGCACTATTTCATTCTTCAATTGCTGAGTAAATTGTGTGATCTATTTTGTGAGTTGTGTTTTTGTCTACAGATCTATGTGCTCACTTTAATAGTAATGATATTCCATGGAAACAACAATAATGAAAGAATCTTTGATAAATATGACAAATTTAGACCTAATGGCATACCTATGACAAATTTGACATATCAGGGTTAAGAATATCCATCAACTGGGCCCATAGAGGGAGTTATAGTCAACCAATATCCCAATTCGAATTGGGGAAAGAGGGGTCCAAGAGTGAGGAGAACAAGTCTCTCATGAAGGAGAATCAACCACTAACTTGAGTTGGGTGATTATACTGGAGGGAAATTCAAATCTCATGTAAGGAAGAAGTCCAAAAAAACTTAATAAAAATGAAGGATGATGAAGCAGGGCATTTTTTTATAATTTTTGTTTTTGAACTCTTGGAGAGTTTTGCTTGTCCATGCACAGTGGGTGTTTATCCTCCCTGCCATTGAACCAATTTCGAAGGTGAAATATCCCTATATAAGTTGGTTGGAGGAGAGGACATTCATATCTATTATTAGATATTAATGCAGTTATTTTTTTTAGTTCCAATTCCTCCTATATCTCAAGTTCACCTCATAGATATCCTTCTTCTATCTCTTCTCTCATTCTCCTCTCTATGCTTATTTTCCAGTGTTGATGGTGCACTATTGGATGTATTAGACTTGATGAGGGAGTCCTTATGGCCCCATTGATGTAACATCTTATATATGGCACTATGTTAAGCTACATATCTGAGCCATAACTCAAAATACCATGTGAACGATGTATAAAATCCAAACAATCATCTCATTCGAGCTAGTTTTCCTCTATATTTACTTGTGAACTTTTGGAGCACTTACACATCATATTTGCATCAGAATTTCTCTATTTTTTTTTGTTTCTTGAGAATCCTTTTATGTACTATATATGACCAATTTATTTTATACAACACCCTTGGTAATTTGATCAAACTTCATGTAAAAGTTTCTGTGTTTATTGTTTATATTTTCCATGCAATGTCTACGTGTTATAGATTTCTTCTTTATGGGTGCAATAATAGATTATAGATCACGATAAATTATTAAATTTGGTTACCATTGGTTATCCAATACAAGTATCTATTCAGATACTAGGAATGGTTTTCCAACATTTTGGAAGCCAAAAGAGCTAGTGACCATTGGGGAGTTTTAACATTGAAATTGCTAGTAATTTTCCCTTTCATTCCTCCTTGGTTAGTGCAAGTCATAAATGTTTTTATAAAATGTATGAGTGTCCATTATATGCATTATGATTCCCTAATAACCCTAAATCCTTTCCAAATAAAATTTGAAATCATTTTGGGGAATTTAGAAACATCTTGGGTTTCACTAGTCCAAAGTTTGAAATTAACCATAATTTACACAAAATTTCATGGTAGGGGAATTACAATGGTATCAAAGAATGGTCCTTGCACCTTCTCAAGGTGCAAAATTTATGATACTAATGATAGGACCCCCTCCCATATCATCGAAGACACAAAATACCCTTAGTGAAGAAGAAGAAGAAAGAGAAGAAGTAGACTCCGCTTAAGCAATGGACAGGGGTGACAAAGGAGCCTCCAACATGGATGAGAAAGATGAGTGCAAGAAGATAATGAAAAGAATATTTGATGGAATGAAAAGGTAGATGATGTAAGGATTACACTTTATCTCCAATCAAATTGAGGGAAAATTAGCAGCAGGAATCAATAGTAGCTCTCACCCGGAGGAGAAGAAGGTATGTGGGGAAATAATCTTCTTAAGGACCAAGCCTGAAAATCAACCCAATGAATTCAAGGCTACATAAAGACACACTATACCCAAGTTTTTTTAGCCTAAATAGGATCCTGACACTTTGCATGCGATGAAGAAACACCTTGAATATTGGCAGCAAATAAGAGAAGAGTGTAGGAAGACGTTACATTTTGAAAAATTCCTCAATATCTCAAGCAAGCTCAAATCTAGAGGAGGTAGTAGAATACCTTTCAGAAATCAATAATTGAAGTCTACCATAGGCAAGATATTCCTTCCCACTTTTTATGGCTCACTACAATGCTATGCTGGGGATTGGATACAGAAATTAGATGTGTATTTCCAGTTGATTCCTATGATTGAAAGGATGCATTGAAGATGGTTATTTTGTATCTTGAAGGAGAATGTAATCATTTGGTGGTTCGATGGAATTAAAAAATTGGGATGTGACCAAATAAAATCTTATGAAGATTTTTCTAATCGGTTTCTGGAGAGGTTTGATTGAAAGCCCCATAAATTCCTTTCAAGGAATTGACACAATTGAAGCAAACTGGAACTCCTAAGGCCTACATGTTGGGTTTTCAAAAATTGGCATTTATGTTCATTGACATCTCTATGGTTCACTTATTATTGTTCTTTATTGAAGGATTGGATGAACCATTGAAATTATTGATTAAATATCACAATCCAGATACATTGAAAGATGCCATGAACTTGACAAGGGATCTGCAAAATGTGGTACCCAAGACAAGGTATCCTCCCAAGCCCACTTTTACTTCCAAGCTCAAATATGTTAAGAAACCATGGAAAAAAGACTCATTTGGGAAGGATAAGGAAGATGGACCAAGTAAGGAAGATCTCAATAGGAAGAAGCTATGCTTTAAATTCCATCAACCATGGGTACCCGGACATAAATGTGCCAAGGGGAAATAACATTACATTGATTTTTTTTTCTCAAGATGATGAGGAAGGGGAGTAAGCAGAAAAACAATCATCCCCATAAGAAGGATATGAAACAACAAAATAAAATAAACCACCAGATGAACCAGGGAATATTGTAGTACTATCATGGATACCTTGGTTTCATCCCCTTAAATTCAAATGAATTATCCAAGGGTAGAAGGTTACAGTCATAGTGGATGGAAGATCAACCCATAAATTCATTGATTTGGTCTTGGAGTAGATGATAAAGTTTCCTACTAGGAAATTTGATGGGTTTACAGTCATCATCCTAGGTAAAATTTATATGTACTGTAACACATGGATTCAACAACTACAACTTACCATATGAAATTACAATGTTACTGATTGTTTCTATGTGGTGAATGTTGTTGATAAAAATGTGGTTTTTGGATTCCAATGACTATACTCTATAGGAAAGAATACAATTAAGTATAAAGAACCTAAAATGAGATTTAAATATTCAAAGAGAAATCCAATATTTTTGAGGGGAATGCATGCATATCCTAACCAAGTAGTGTCCTCCCAGAGTATGAGGTCCATATTGAGACATGGAGACATTGAATGGGTTGTAAGATGTGTAATTAAATTCCCCAAGACAATCATAAATATTTTAGAACATCTCGAGGATATAAGGAAACTATTACATAAATATGAAAATATTTTTGGAGACCTTCCCCCCTGGAATGCCACTTGGAAAGGGAGTTGAACATTCCATTTTGTTGGAGGTAGGCACTCAACCTATCCAAATGCAACCATATAGACACCCAAAAAGGTTTATATATGATATTGATAAGTATATCAAATAACTTTTGGAAATGGGACTCATAAGGACAAGTTCAAGTCCCTATGCTTCATTGGTTTTCTTGGTTAAGAAGAAAGATGGAACCTTGAGAATGTGCATTGATTTCAGAGCTCTAAACAAGAAGACAATGAGAAATTGATATCCCATTCCACAGATAGATGAGATCATGGATGATTTTTTTGGAAAAAGGTTCTTTTCAAATATTGATGTTCGATATGGTTATCATTAGATTCAAATGAAGGAGGAATATGTGCCGAAGAATTATTTTAGGTGCCATTATGGTCATTTTGAATTCCTTTCCACGCCTTTTGGTTTGACCAATGCTCCTGAATCCTTCCAATCATGCATGAAAAAAATATTTTGCAAGCATATCAATAAAGTTTTTTTTGTTTTATTTGATGATATTTTGATTTACAATAAGACATGGGAGGATCATTTGGCTCATTTAGAATTTGTGTTGAAAATATTACATGAACAATGTTTGTTTGCTAAGCTATCTAAGTGTGAATTTGGGTTGGCATAAATTCTATACCTTAGGAACATTATTAGGAAATATGGTGTGAAGGTTCACTTGGACAAAATAAAGGCCATTCTTTATTGGTTACCACCCAAAAACATCACTGAATTGAGGGGTATTATTGGGATTGCACTTACAATAGAAAATTTGTGAAGGGGTTATCCCAACTGAGAGCACCACTCATTGACTTGAACAAGATGGATAATTTTAATGGATTGAAGATGCAACAAAGGACTTACAAAGAATTAAATAGGTAATGAGTACTTTTCAGATACTTGCATTACCTGATTTTTCTAAACCAATTTCCTTGGAATATGATGCATTAGGGGAAGGCATTGGAGCATTTTTAAAGAAAAATAAACACTTCATAGATTTTGAAAGTTGGAAACTATAGCCACATGAAATACTCTATTCCATATATGAAAAGGAAATGTTTTCCATCATGCATGATTTGGTTGAGTTTAGATAGTATTTGGTGGGGAACAAATTTGTGTTCAAAACTTATCACAATAGCTTGAAGCATTTTCAACATAGAAATATCTCAATGAAAGGAAACAAAAATGGGTGAGTGAGATTCAAGCCTTTGATTTTGACATTGAATATGTTAAAGGAAAGAATAATTTTGTAGCATATGCATTGTCTAGGAGACCCTCACTCTGTTTTATGGACATTTCAGAGGATTGGAAAGCAATACTAAAAATAGAGTATGAAAAAAATAAAAATTTCGTGTGAATTTTTAGATGGGACCAATGGTGATGATAGATATAAAGTTTTAAATGGAATAATATACTATAAATATCAAATATACTTAGTTCTTGGTTCAAATTTGAAGAAAAACACCTTGAATGCACCTCATGATGCTCCCTTAGTAGGCCATTCTAGTTCCTTTAAAACATATAGGCAGTTGGAAGAAATATTTTTTTGGAAAGAATTGAAGGGTGATGTTCTAAAGTATGTAAAAAAATGCAAGATATTACAGTAAAAAAAAGTTGAGCACAACCATCTTGCTAGTCTCCTACACCCCTTTCCTATTCTAGAACAAAAGTGGGAAAGCATCTCCATGGAGTTCATCACAAGTTCACCCAAGGCACTTGGTAAGGACTGTATTTTTGTAGTGGTGAATAGGCTCACCAAATTTGTTTTTTTTCTATTACCTCATATTTTATTGTTGCACAAGTGGTTGATCTATTATTTAGAGATGTTTTAGATTGCATTGACTCCCTAAAAACATTGTTAGTGACATGAATAACAGATTTATGAGTTCATTTTGGAAAAAAATATTCAAGTTGGTGGGAACACAATTGAATCGTAACACAATATATCATCCACAAACTAATGGTCAAATATAAAGGGTGAACCAAAGGCTATAAGACAACTTGAGAAACTATGTTAGTGGGTGTTGGGCACCATTTTGACCTATTTTTGTCATCTAAATACCTTCCAGTTTCCTCCATAAACCTTCATACTGATCCATAAAACCTTAATTTCATTCACAAAACTTTAGTCAAAGGTATAAATGTTGTTGCTTCTTAACAAATTGAATTATGAGATTTTTAAGGCATTTAAATTAAGGTTTTATTTAAAATTACAGGATGTTCTAACTTCCCGTAATTTCTCCTAGGTTGGATACTTGCAGGCCAGCTAGGCGTAAATTGAGAGATGGGAGAAAGATCCTTGATGTCCAAGGATGGTTAAAATTCCAACGAGTAGATGATATGGTTCTCACAGGTGTCGAGTCAATGCCAGCCAAAGATGACCAACTGTGTTACCACTTAGCACAAAAGCAGGACAATTCCGATTTTGTCTATTTTTATGGATATGATGGAGGATCTTGAGGGTTACATGTCATTATTAGTCTTCCATATTTGTGGCATTTCTATTTTTTTAAATATTGTATAAGTATTTGATCTTACATATGAAAAATACCCTACGGGATCATAAAAATATAGCCTAGAATCAAGACTATGGATTTGATTACTGTGTATGCCCAATTCGATATGGTGAATGTAATTGAAGTTTAAAGCTCTGTGATTTTCTCTCTGCATGTGTAAACAAGGCATTGGAGGGCCCCCTTTGCCAAGTCTGCACACCTTTTCAATATCGTTTCCAGTGGTATGTTTTATTTCCTATAGAATTCGATTTCTTCATTTTAACTACGTATACATTGCAGAACGAGTTGGATTGTTTGAACAAGGTTTATAAACTCTATTATTTAATCATTCACATGATGTAGGAATGGTTCAGACTGCTTATTCAATATCAAATTGCTATACGTTTCTTATTCAATGATGAAGTATTGAGAACAGTTATACATTGTGAATGTCTTCTTGTAAGGGAAATTAATGTTTGACTGCTTTCAATATTGAGATAATAGGAAAGTATTGTGATCTATATTTTAGGGTTAGGTTTAATTTTTTTTTTATCTCAAAACATTTCACATGAGAATTGTTATTTAACTCAGAGATCAAATGAAGTTACTTCTATAAGGGATTTTTTGTATTTCAACTCACAACATTCTAGCTTTCAATAGTTTGTTTCATAGGTAAACTAGATTTCTAGTTAGGTCTATCTTTGAGTCTCTATATTTGGGATATGCATATAAGTATACAAACTCCGGATTGACATAAACTCAAGTTCTAATCTACACTAGTGGATTGGAGCCCAACATTTGGCGTCATTGCCGAGGAGGCATTTTAGAAGCAGACTTAAGAACTTTACTTCTCTGAAAGAAAGAAAAAAACAGAGTAGATTTTAGTTTTATGTCAAGACAAAGAGATGAGAAAGGAATATTTATCAAAACCCCCCCAAAAATAGAAGCAACAGGAACTTCTTTATCTGATAAAAAAGGATTCATTTCAATTGTTGATACTTTTAAAATGGTTGAGGAAGAAACATCAAAAGGGCCAACTGCAGAATAGAGAAGGTAGTATGAGAGAAGGTTAGAAATGGAAAATAAACTAAGACAAGAGAGAAGGGAAGAAAAGAGGAGACATGAAAGGGATGAAAGAGAAGAATAAGATCAGGAAGCTACCTTTAAATTCCCCATCTTGGACACTAGCATCATCCTAGGGGAAGAGGTAAAGATGAAAAATATCCCACCATCCGTCCTACCAAATTTCTATGGTATGACTTCTGAAGATCCATATTCTTTCCTATTCGAGTTTGATATCTTCTATCGAACTTATGGATACACCGATGACACCCATAAGCTTCGTCTTTTCCCTGCTACTCTTAAAGCAGCTGCCTTGAAATGGTTCATGGGATTAGGAGAGCATTCTATAACTAGTTGGGATGAGATGAGGAAAAAATTTCTTAGAAAACATCAGGCATATTGTAGATCAAAGGTTTTAAAAGATGACATTTTCAGAATGTCTCAACAGGAAGATGGAAGCTTGGAAGAGTATCTAGAAAGATTCTCATACAACCTGCAGAAATCCAAATACAATTATTTGACACCTGAGATCATTCGGACAATATTTTTAAAAGGAATAAGAGAAGAATATCTGGATATTTTGAATGTTATGGGTAAAGGTGACATCTCCTACTTACCCTTTGATGAGATACAAGACTTATGTCAGAAGTATTCAAGAGGAAAGGCTAGAAATGGGAAAAGGGATGTAACTTCCAAAGTAACTAAATTTGCAACCAGTGGCATATCCAGAGATGAGCTTGGGAATCTGTTAGAAGATTTTAAGAATGATCTATTGCGTACCTTAGGCACCCAGGTCGAAACATCAAAGACCAAGAAAAGACAAGAACAACAGGATCAAGCCATGTCTATTTTCTGCCCTAAATGTAGAAAGAAAAACCCATTAAAGGAATGTCCATTAAATACTGTTCAAATTTGTGGCTTATGTATTTCAAATCAAAAAATTGATGATTGCCCTAGATTGAAAGAAATGTAGGCAGCTCGAATGGAGGAGAATCTGTTGCAGCTGCAACCGTTCTCCCCAATTTCTTAAATTTTGGGCCCCTCCTCATGAGTTAGCGTTGTTTTTAATCGTTGGATCCTTTGAACCTTTTGGTCGTTCTTTAATGTTGGATGATTTTAAAAGTTTGACTCTCGGCCTGTTTTCAGAGGTTCCATGTGTCTGAAGTTGTTTGGGTCGCCGATTATGAGTTTGGCTTTGCTGATGGTTTTTGAAAGGCCACAGTTTCGGAGATGAGATGTATTTTGACCATTGTTGAATTTTAAAACTCTCCAAACACTTAATTTTTTCTATTGATCGGGTGTCATTTTTGTTTAATCGGAGGCCGTAGCCGTTTCCTCTTCCACCGTTGCGGCTCCCAAAGCGTCTTAGCACCTGAAGTATAAAGCCTTTCGATTTTCGACTAAATCACTTCACCCTCCGATATGCGTCGCGTGGCTATAACCTTTCCTCTTCCGCCGTTGTGGCTCCCAAATCGGTTAAGCGCCCGAAGTCCAAAACGCTCCACCAGCCGATGCATCATTATTTTAGTCGCTTGCCCGTAACTTTTTCTTCTTCCGCCATTGCGGCTCCCAAAGTAGTTAAGCCTTCGAAGTGTAAATCCTTCCTACTTCCGATTGAGAGTGTTCCTGCTCATGGGTTGTGTATCCTTTACCTCTCCTTTTTCGTCGTTGCAGCTAGGAAAACCTTTTCACGTCCGATGTCGATATCCTTCCGGCTTTCGATTCAGAACTTTCTCGCTCGAGGATTAGTCAAACTCTTCCATTTATTAAAATTCTCCGATCAAGGGATGCACCTGGCCGTTTTCTTGTGGATTATCCATTTCAGGTGGTTTAAATTAACGTTTAAAATGCCATTTCAACAAATGACGCATAGTAATTGATTGCAGGTAGAACTCAAGGGACTGTTGGGGTGACCATGGTGTGAAGGCGTAGCTTGATAGTTTGTAAAAAATAAAATCGAAACCGGCAGAGTTGCAAGGGAGACAAGCGAAGGAAAAGACAAAAAATTGAAAGCAACAAAAAACGCAGATCTGAAAGGTCCAACAGTTACTCAACTGATCATGAGCATACAAAGAACTGAAAAGTCACACGTTTTGGGGGAGCCCAAATGATCTACTGTTTGAGTTTAAATACTGGAAAGTTAGAATTTACAGGGGCTTTTTTCCCTGGAAAAATTTGTAACTTAATGCTTGTAAGAGGAACTATTTCGTTTTACAATTAGAAACTACAACTTTTGCCTGTTGGAGAAAGCGTAATGTGGAATATGTCAATGTGATTAATGAGCAATGTTGAATGCGAACTATTTTGTTTTCAGCTGTGTCTCATTAGCTGTAAGAGTGTTCTAATTTCTTGAACCTATGTTCTTGTCTGAATGTTCTTCAGTACTTTTATGATGTCTTTTCCACTATGAGTAATGGTAGTTTTAACTGTTGATGAGCTATCTTATCATCTATACTTTTATTCATGTTTATATGTTTGGTTATAAGAACAACTATCTGTGATTTGCCATAACACATGAATAGGGGTGCATTACTCATGAATGAATACCTAGCTCTCTAGAGATAGTTTAGTTAGTATTTGTTTTCTTGCATGATTTAGATGCTTGTGAGTACTAAGACGAGATGTAAGAACCTGCGCATCACATTGTGACTACTCTTTGCATCTTTATCACCCTGCATTGTTAATTAGGCATGTGCATATCATACTTTAAGTCAAAAAATACAAAAATACACGGTGGACCGGGCCGCAACCGGTAAAACCTTTGTTTTTGTTACTTTGACCAACAGTAGCCGGACCGCAAACTGGACGGATTCCCTATACCAAACAGTCATGAGCTAGTTGGGAACGTTGACTGGGGAGAATCCCTTGCTGTTGTTTCCTGTGAATTTCCAGGCCTCAACAGTTCTGGTGCTAGAAGGAGGGCCGCCAGTGCATGGCTAGCCAAGGAAACCCGTTTTCCTGAGATTATTCCACCGGTAACAGTTCTGAAAGCAGTGGACTTCATAATCCAATTCCCGAAGAAAGGAATAGAGGACATCTATATTCTGTTGGAAATGAATTTGTTAATGACCTGAGAAGACACACCAGGGCATATGTAAAGAATATTGGAGGATTGCCAATTATCCCTGAATTTCCCAAAAGGGAATATAAAAAGAAAGATCGTCCTATAGTAGAAGACTCAGTGCTTGTTGGAGACTAGGACGAACTTGTAGAAACAGCCTTATAGGAAGTTTCACTACCTTTGAATCAAGAAGGCCTAGATACCCCTCACAGTTCTCCTGCTCACACTCCTATTGTCTCACCTCCTCACTCTCCACCCAAACTCATGGCAGGAGTAAATGCTAATCCACCACCAAACCCACCACCTGCCTGGAGAGCCAGATCACCTTTAAATCTAACGCCTCCGCTACATGATTTACCTAAATCCTTTGAAAAGATGTTGCCCAAGTTCAACCCAAATTAGAAGATACTAGTATATGATCACCTGCAAATTTTTTACTTGGCGATAGAAGGGTTGAGGGCTGGGGAGTATGAGGATGTAGTTTGTAGACTATTTTTGCATACCCTTAAAGGAGCTGCAGCATCATGGTATTTTGGGTTACCTGATAACTCTATCCCTGATTGGGATACCTTCGAGAGAATTTTCAGAAGTAAGTATGCGATTCAAAAGACTCATGCAGCCCTCATGAAAGGACTATGCGCCTTGAAGAAAGAGAGAAAGGAGAAGGTGCACAGTTTTACTCAAAGATTTGCAGCATACCTCAATAATTTTTCTGACGCTGACAAACCTTCGGACAAGGTCCTGATTGAATATTATACCTCAGCTTTAGGCCCTGATTTGGCCATGTTTGCCAAAGGTAGGGCCAATCCTACTTTGACGGAAACCTATGAAGAGGCGGAAATAGTGGAAGCTGAAAGAGAAAGTATCGAATATTATCCCAAACAGTCAGGAGAGAAAGGTGGGGGAAGGAAAGCCTTATTATTTACTAAGCCTAAGGAAGAGAAATCACCAAATTATGAAAGTATGGCCAAAATGATGTAGAAGCTTTCTAATAAAATCATAGACTTAGAGAAAGAAAAGGAAGCACAAAAGTTCTATAAGCCCTATTATAAGAAAAGAGAGGATAACAATCAGTCTCAACCTCCTCCACACAATTCTGCATTTATGAATTTAACAGAGCTAGGCATGGAAAATTTTTGCACTTTTCACCAACAACCACACTCTGAAAAGAATTGTCCTCAATGGATAAACTCGGTGACGTTGGTCATGAATCAACTGTTGAATTCTAGATTAACAGAAGAGGGATATGAAGAAAGAAAAGAGAATACTACTTCAACGAAAGAACAAGAAGAGGAAACCATGGTTTTGTGGGATTCTGTTTCGTTATTTGATGCTGAAGAGAAAAAGAATCAGGGGTACAAGGACGTCATGGAAACCAATGTAGCAACAAGAAGCCAAGGGTTGGTTAAAGAAGACAGTCTCATACTCCCAAAGATTAAGAGGCTTCAGCGAAATGTTAAGAAATTTCAAAATAAATCCTTAGCTGATAAAATTCTAGAATTCACTATTACCAGCCAAGATCCTAAGTAGAATAATACGTTGGCGAGGCCAAATGAAGAAAAGATGAATGCTGATAAACCTCATCCCATTGAACAACAGATGGAGTATGACATTGTGGAGGATTTAAAGAAGGTAAAAGCGAATGTTTCACTATTCGAAATATGTAAAGTACCGCAGCAAAAAGAAAGACTATTGAAGGCACTTGAAGCATCGAACGAGAAGCTTCCCACTGACAATCGACCTCAAGAAGAAGAAGAAATCAGAGAAACCAGCATTGGAGGTAAGTCTAAAAGAAAACATCCACCTTTCCTCCTCACATTTGAAATTTTCAATCACAACGTGCATAATTGCTTGGTAGACTCGGGGGCATCAGTTAATGTCATGCCAATATCAGTTTGTAAAAAGATCAATGGGTAGCCTAAGCCATCCACGTGGAGGGTGCTTCAGATGGACAGGACAGATGTAAAGGTAATTGGTGAGATGGAGGATGTCCTAGTCCGCCTGGCATCAAATGATAAAGTATTCCACGTCATTAATATCATGGTGGCTGATATACCAGATGCTTATGGTCTTGTCTTAAGCAGAGATTGGTCGGCCAAACTAAATGGATATTTTGCCTCGGATTGGTCGCATCTGTGGCTGCCATACAAAGGAAGTCCGAACCAGGTTAATATTTTAAGAGAGCCTCACATGAAATACAATGTTACTCAACTGGAGGAGAAGAATGAACCAGTGGATTCTGTATTGGGAAATTATTTTATCGAATTGGAACCAGGAAACTACCAAGCAGAAGAAGCCAGCAACACATCAGACACCCATCCTGATCTCCTTCGATTTTCACAGGCTGATGAAATTGACTGTAACATAGTAAACTTAGCAGTAGGAGTAGATTCACATTCAGTAGTTAATGATTTTTGGACTTTGTTTTTTGATGGCTCTACGAAATTAGAAGGGTCAGGGGTTGGTTGTGTCTTGATCGACCCCCAGAAGAATAAACATTTTCTCTCATGTAGATTAGAGTTTGAATGTATGAATAATACAGCTGAGTACGAAGCGCTGGTGCAGGGCTTGAGGAAAGCGATTGAATTAAAGGTAAGTAATCTAAATTTTTTTGGAGATTCTGAAATTATTGTGAAACAAATCCAGAATCAAATACATTGTGTTTCCCCTCACTTGAAGGATTACCAAAATGAGGTATGGGACTTACTTAAATGTTTTAATGCATTCAATATTATTTCAATTCCAAGACTTAAAAATGCAGCAGCTGACCTGTTGGCCACATCAGCCACTAGGCTGGTACCTACCAATAATCGATGCTCTGTTGAATTGATTTTCAGTCCCTCGGTACCTGATATGATCACCAACCTACGAGTGTTCGATGATGACAAGCAGATTATAGAATATTTAACAAATTACGAGGTATTTAAAGGATCCATTATAGACGATGAAGAACATCAGGCTGAGCTGAAGTATGATAATTTCATTCCTAAAGGTGTCAAGACATTAGAAAAAATGTTCGATTTAAATGAAAAGTTCAGAAGACTAGGCAACGTGAAGACCCACAGCTCATCTCTACAATTCGAGCTTATAAATTTAGGGACTGAGACGAATCCTAAATTTGTGAATCTTGGTAAATGTTGTTCACCAGCAGAAAGAGATAAGTTTGTCAGTCTGTTTAAACAATATAAATATGTTTTCACCTAGACATACGAATATTTGAAAACATATGACACCAGCATCATCAAGCATGTTGTCCCCATCAAAGCCGGCGTCAAGCCGTATCAACAACCTTTAAGAAAAATGCATCCAAAATTGGAACTGCTGATTCAGAGTGAAGTGAAGAAATTATTGGATGCTAGAATCATTTTTAAGGTCAGACACTCTGAGTGGGTATCAAATCTGGTACCAGTAAGAAAAAAGTATGGATAAATCAGACTATGCATGGATTTCAGAAATTTAAACCGCGTTTCAAATAAAGATAACTATCATGTGCCACCCATGGAGCAATTTCTACAAATGGTCTCAGGTTCTGAACTGTTTTCATTATTAGATGGTTTCTATGGCTACAATCAAGTATTAGTACCCGAAGAAGACATATTGAAGACAACGTTCAGGACCAAATGGGGAACCTTTGCCTACAGAAGGATGCCCTTTGGGCTTATAAATGCTGGAGCAACGTTTCAGAGGGCTATGGACATAGCTTTCCATGGATTGATTGGCCGTAGTGCTGTAGTGTACCTTGATGATATTATGATATTCTCAAAGAAGAGAGAAGAGCATGTGTTTCATTTAAGGCATATTTTTGAACACTGTCAGAAATATGGCATCTCGCTCAATCCCAAAAAGTGTGTGTTCATTGTCACGGAGGGAAAATTGCTGGGTCATATAGTTTCAAAGAAAGGAATCTCTATAGATCCATAAATAATTAAGGCCATTGAACAGATCCCGTTACCCCATAATAAAAAAGGGATGCAATCATTTATGGGAACTATAAATTTCGTGCCAAGATTTGTGCCTGATTTCACTCAGATTTTCAAGCCACTGCAACAGATGGTGAAGCAAAATGCACAATTCAAATGGACTGAGATTGAAAAGAACGCATTCAGCAAAATTAAAACTGTTGTTGGACACGCACCCTCCCTCAAAAGCCCAGATTTTGATAAAGACTTTATTCTGTATACCTTTGCATTCGATGATTCGCTAGCAGCTGTGCTTATGCAAAAGGAAGATGGGGGGGATGAATTCCCAATATATTTCATGAGCACTGGTCTGCAAGGGGCCAAATTAAATTACCCAGCCATTGATAAACAATCTTACGCAGTATTCAAAGCAGTGAAGCAATTCAGGCCTTATATTTTAAAAAATAGAACCAAGGTAATCGTCCCCTACCCAGCTGTAAGGTCCCTTCTTGTACAGAAGGAGTTAGGAGAAAGAAGGGACAACTGGGTAACAGCTCTTCAAGAGTACGACCTTGAATTCAATCCATCCTCTATAGTTAAAGGACAAGGGTTGTGCAAACTGATGACTAAAAATGGAAAAAATGAAGAACACGCCTGGGAGGATGAAGCCGAATTACATGTAATGGAGCTATGTCCTTTGTTTATAGCTCCCGAGTCTTGGTATAGAGACCTTGTGCATTACCTGCAAGTAGGGCTGTTGCCAAAACATTGGAATTCTAAGCAAAGAAGAGCGCTGCGTCTTAAATCAGCTTCCTATCAAATTGTTGAAGGAGTATTATTTAGAAAAAATTATGACGGAGTTCTTCTCAGATGCTTAGAGAAAGAAGATGCAAAGAAAGTAATGTCATAATTGCATGACGGTCCTGCTGGGGGACATTATTTAGGGGATACTACAGCCCAAAAAATCCTCAGAGCTGGTTACTATTGGCCTATGCTCTTCAAAGATGCACACGCACATGTCAGGAAGTATGATATTTGCCAAAGGTGTAGTGGGAGACAACCTAAAGCAGCAGCACCCCTAAAGCCTGTGATGATCATGGAGCCATTCGAGCAATGGGGGTTGGATATCATTGGATAAATAAAACCAAATTCCTCCCTACAACACAAGTACATTCTGACCACGACCGATTATTTCACTCGCTGGGTCGAAGCAGTCCCGCTACGCAAAATAAATCAAGACGAGGTCATCAGCTTCCTGCAGGACCACATCATTACCAGGTTTGGAGTTCCAGTTTCGTTAGTTTTTTATAATGCTACGTACTTTTCATCAATTAAATTAATTGCTTTTGCTCATGATAAAGGGATGAAATTGAATTATTCTGATAATTACTATCCACAAGGAAATGGCCTGGTTGAATCCTCTAACAAAAATCTGATTAGAATTTTAAAGAAGACTATAATAGAAAACCAGAGGAGTTGGCACTCAGCGCTACCAAATTCCCTTTGGGCTGATAGAGTCACCCCCAATTCTGCTATAGGGGTGTCACCATATACCCTTTTGTATGGTAAAGAAGCCATTCTTCCTCCCAATATCATGCTGCCTTCCCCCATAATAGCTCAAGAATCTAGAGGGTCGGATGATGAAGTTTTGCAAATAAGGATATATAATCTCCTGAAAGCCAAAGAGGCTAGAAATAAAGCCAGAGAGTGCTTTAAGCAACAACAAGAGGTAATAAAGAGATGGTTCAACAAACATAAGGCAGGAACAAAAGAGTTTGAAGTGGGAGAGCTGGTTCTCAAGTGGGATCACCCCCATGATGAGAAAGGAAAACATACTAAATTTCAGCAGTTATGGGTAGGCCCTTTTCAGATTGCGGCAAAGCTTGGCCCTTATACTTATAAGTTACAAGATCTGCAAGGATGGGAAGAGAACTTACCAGTAAATGGTTTGGTTCTCAAGCCTTATTTTTCCTAAGTTCTGTTTGAGTTCTTCTGTCTTGTATATAAATAATCTGTTTGGTTGTCTTTTGAGTCATGTTTTTCAGTTGGTTTTAGTTTGAGTTTTCTTGATTTCAATAAAAGGAACGAACCCGTGGTTTCATGGGGAACACCAAATTTTTTGGGAATGATAAACATTTTTGGGTATCAGACTGTGTGCTGTTTTTTGTCTAAAAGAACTTCTTCCAGTTTAGCAGTTTTCTCGAATAGCTCTGAGTGCATTGAAGTCCTGCTTAACCCCTATGAAATAAACTGGATTCAAAGAGTCTGGAATACTATGTTGAGGCTCCATCCATGTCACACTTAAAATGTTCTAAGGGGTGACAGCAAAGGACCCATGGAAAGGAGAAAGGTGAACAGTATATTAAATATAAATGATCCCATGCCAAGAAACGAATGCCAAAAGGCAAATAAGAGTCAAAAAAATCCCATGAAAGCATCATACATCAAAGCAAATGCTGAATCATAAGTACTAAATTGTCGAAAATTCCTCTCCGTCCGTGAGCTAAAACATGAAGTACACCGCTCACACAAAAGGACACTATGGGATAGAGGAGCCTAAATTAAAATTCAGAAAGAAAGGCATGCAGGAGGACTCATATGAAAAGGGACAAAAGTCCAAAAGCACAAAAAGTGCTAAAGTGGCATGGGAATGAGGAACAAATGAATATTTCTGTTTACCATACACTACTACATTTCGACCAAAAATCCGACGGCCATATTGTCGTATTTTCGACACTTCCCTGTCGCATGTACGACACTATGATTTTTTTTAAGCGTCGGTGGCCTTTCGTCAGTTATTCGACATCTTTCCAATCCGTCGGTTAAGCGACAGTTCAGTTTACCATCGGTTAAACTGAAATCATCGGTTATCCAACATTTAATTCATATTAAATTTAAAAAAAATCCTTTGCATGCCGTCGCTTAACCGACGGATTATGAAACCTAAACGTCGCTTAAGAGACGGGAGAACAAAATTTATATAAAAAAATTGTTCAGCAGGTGTCGCTTAAGCGACGGGGATGGATGTTTTTTTTTTAAATTGTCGTCGCTTAAGCGACGGATATGATTTTTTTTTTTTTAAATTTATAAAAAAAATCGTTCAGCAGGTGTCGCTTAAGTGACGGGTATGAATGTTTTTTTTAAAAATGGTCGTCGCTTAAGTGACGGATATGAATGTTTAAAAAAAAAAATAGAAGAGGATTTTGTATCGAAGGTCTATTGACTGGAGCTGCTTGCTGACATTGCCTTACGTAATTAACAGAGCTCCGTCTATAGAATTATTGGAGAGGCTCCTATCCATTGCAAAAGGAATATCATTAACGGTTCAAGTTTGATCTTTGAACAATGTAATATTAAAGGCATAGCATAGAAAAGATTATATATACTCACACTTTCTCAAGCTGCGGCGAACCCAAAACTTCAGATGGAAGCTGCCCATTCAATGTACTGTTGTTCATCACGCTATGGAACAAGGAAAAGGGGATAGAAAAACTAGTTAATATGAAAGATAACAAAACGTGACTATCAAAGCCCAATGTTTATAATCAGATATGGTGTTTATAAAAAAAACCATTCGGTATGAAAGCTCTTTTTTGGACTTGCAATATAGCTTAAGATTTTAGGGATTGGATTGTAGCATAACATTCAATGCATTTTATGGGTATACTATAATGGGAAGGATCTTCATGGCTAAGGTTATTGGGATACTATCTCTCTTACAGGCCTTGCTTTTTTATTTGAGGGGAGGCACAGGACTAGTTTATTTAGAAGTCTCGACAGATTTTATGTTTCAGGCTTTAAGTCTCATCAAGCAGCACAGATCACAAGCTAGGATGATATTTTTAACACAGTTGCACACTATTTGGAGGTTGGAACTAAAGCTGATATGTTGATTCTCTTTGCTTCTGTTGAACAAGGGCATCATAAGATGGAGCTTCGCTCTCTAATGTATCATTTAATGTAACTTATGATTTTAATGTAATGTAAGATGCATTTCCAATAAATAACAACCATATTTTCTTGGCAATGAGAGTCTGCCTGCACTCTCCTTTCTTGAAATTTTCTTCAGTGCCAAAATGAGATCCCGTTTATGGCCAGTGGGCTGAATTCCATTTCTTCTAAAGATCAAACCAAAGAAATTAGCATGGAATGTTATATGAAAATATCACAGAAACGTTTGTACTTCAAATGCTTCCAAGTCTATTATCCTCACATGCACCATTTATGATAATATATCAAAACAAAACTGCAATGGTGCTGAAATTGTATTTGAAATAATTTCAACATTAACATAGGTGTGAACATAAAAGTGGCAGTTTTAATCAAATTTTCCCAGATAATATAATCAAATGAGTGTACTACAGTAGCAACAGTGCACCTATACTCACAAAAGCTGTCTAGTAGATCACAAGACATAAATGGGCAATCCCTAGAGGGAGCCTTAGAAAAAAACAATTCTGTTGGAACCAGATATTTACCTCATCATTGCACGCAGTTCTGCCACTGTCAACTTTGTCAAGCTATCATCATCCTTCAAGTCCACCAAACTGTCTTCAATGCCAACTTCACTTGATCCTTGTCGAACTTCTGGAGAGGGTATCTTTATGTCCTGAACACAGGTACATAAACATATTTAGGGAACACTGAAAGCAGTATAGACTCACAGAAAGAAATTATTCCGAAAGGTACTAACCTCATATTTATCACTGCTCTAAATCATGGATATGTCGTCTTTGATTTCATTCTTCATTTCACTATCAACAATTGCACGAGTAGATTTTTACATGATATATCTTATGTCATGTTACATTTGCTACACAGATTTTTACATGATATATCTTATGTCATGTTAACCATTGAAATAACTCCAAAATAACTTGCTCACTGCTAAGAGAATTTCAAAAACATGAAGCCAAGAGAATCTCAAGGACTCAGAGGCTAAGCTACAACCAACAGAACAACAGCTCTTCAACTTGCATGAAAGGCCTGCTGCTCCAATCCTACTCTAGACGAGACAGAGAAAATCTCTGCATTGGAAAAGGAACAGAGCACACATTTGGCTTTGGGAAGGGGCTCATAGGCATATGAAAAGTAGGGAGATCTGGCTACAAGAAGGTGACCGAAACACCGCATTCTTTCACAAGCAAGAAGCTGCCCAAAAGGACCACAACATGCTTCTGGCAATGCATCTGCCAGCATGTAATTTCATCTATCACAGAGGCATCCAACAATGGTGCTGCCAGAAGAACCCCAGAGATTCATCCTGGAGGTCTTCCACTAGGTAATGAGCCAGACCCTTTTATCCGTGTTACTATTTATGTTTCTAAATAAAGGAATTACTTGCAATAATTACAATCAGTACACACTACTTGTATATTTCATTGGCTGCACCCATCAAGAGGCCATTATAAACTCATGCATGAAGGCGGGCTGAGAGTTGCATGGTTGGAACTGCCAGACTAACTGAAACCTTACGAAATGCTTATTTCAGTTTATACTTTCAAAATCAGGTGGCATGTGATGAAATTGTGTCACAGAAACCATTGGTTTTCGATAACACCCTTATTGTTTTCTCCCTTGGGATTGAGAACCCACTGAGAAGACTACTCATATTTGTTGTCCCATGTAGGATGAATTTCGTAGCTTCACCATGGTATGGGATTGTTTGGATCCTATTTCCATGCATGTTAGTGGTTATCTGTCATTGAGCTTGAGTGCTTTAATCCACACCCTAAATAAAGAGCTTCTTAAGAGTCCATTTATCCAAAGACCTCAGGGAATATGGATACATCAGTGTGGGTAACAAGATATTTAGGCAGGCAATTCATTACCTAAACTTGACTAGTACTTGCTCCAAATGGTCATAAGTCCTGATAACAGAGTTCAAGACTATTCCTTGATGACCAGTCTTAAAGTTCTTCAACCTCACGCCCCAATCCCCCCAATCTCCTCCAGTTGTTCTCACCACCCAAACTAATTCAGAAGCCAATGAAGGGTAGGTGATTTTTATGACTCTCAGAAGATGTTGATTCACTCAGGTCTTCTTTTTGTCTTCTATATTCACCAGACAAATCTCTATGTCACAAAGAGTGGGAGAAAGTTCCCACTGAAATGGTTTATTGATTTCCTACAATTTTGTGTGTGCTGATTTTCTGACCAAACTCTTTCCAATCTGCTTTATACCTCTCTAAATTTGGCAAAATTATTCAGGCTAAACCTGAAGATATGAGGACATTGCTGAGCTGACAGTGGACAGTGCCTTCTAAAGATGATCAAGGGTTGACTCCCTTTGGTCCAAGAGCCAGCTTGGGACCTAAAGTGGACTATGGCTGTCTTGGCATCGTTCCTTTCCCAAAGGGAACATCTAAGGGGACAACAATCACCAATGGGGATTCTTTGAACTCTATATTCAACCAACATCTTGATATCTACTTCTATTTTTTACTACTTCTATGTGTTATGTGTTAATACTAGAAGTAGTATCATTGACATATCATGGCCTCAAAGGAATTTGATAGGCAACTATGGGAGGAGTGAAGGAAATTAAGAATGAATTTATGACAGTCCATGGCAATGATATGGGGGTCTTAAACAAGTTTTTGTGCCAGTAATAAGTCTTCATGCTCATGATTTGTGAATATAATCATGTGTATGGACCTTGTTAAGGTCAAATTACCTCATTTTTTGCTACAAGTTAAGGGTTCTGAGGATAGTTTATAACAACATACTAGTTTAAGGGCACCCATGCAACCATTGTTTGGAGAAATATCCAGACTTCTAACCATCCATCTCTGTGAAACAATGAGATGTTCCGAAGCAGGTGACTGCTTTATTTGTTCTTTAGTTCCATCCAGCTCCAGAAGAAAGGGGAAAATTTTAGAGAGCTCAAGGTCAGCATGGTTTCAACAAAACATACAATGATCATACTTAAAGGAGACACTGTGGCCCTCGACTGGCGATATGGAAACTCTCAACAACCCCCATTCCTGGTCCAAAATGTAAGGTAATTCCAGACTGTGCGCACAAATGTATCCAAGAACACGTACACAAACAAAAAGAAAAAGAAAGAGATGGGGAAAAAATAAAACAAAAAATTTCAAGCATCAAATGAAGTGTGGTATAATAGGTAATTTGAGAAATAATATTTGATTGTACATCCTCCACTCATCCACTCAGTGCATTTTTTCGTTCATTTCAAGATCAGAAATAAGTTGTACATCTTATGCTGACACAGAAGTAAAAAGAAGACAAGAAAATAAAGCAAGAGTGGACTCACCACACGAAGCATAGACTGCCAAAAGCTTGGTGGTGAAGGTGGTCCACCAAATGGATCATTTGGATCACCATTTCCATTGTCATAAGGACCTCCAGGACCCATGCCATATCCACCCATTGGCCCCCCTATCCCATTATTATACATTCCACCAAACCCATTTGATCCACCATATCCTCCTCTATACATATTGTTTCCATAAAGACCACCACCATATGATCCTGCCAACCCATTGCCTGAATTGTAATTTGTCATAGAACCATAACCTGAATTATAATTTGCCGTAGAACCATACCCTGAATTCAGCAGAATACAAGGTTGTCAAATGTGGAACGTCATAATAACACAAATACAATTTAAAAAACAATATGCAACAATACTACTAGCTTGTACTAATAGTGGATACTAATGCTAACATGACTAGTGTTAAGTTTAAACTTACTGAAATGAACTCAAAAAATTATGAGTACATTATTTAAACAGGATATAATGCAACACATTTACCTCCATAGTTACTTCTGTAGCTACCCTGATCCCAAGGTCTTGCTGGCATAGGTCGACCAACAGTGCTTCTGTTAGCAAGTGGCACATTTCTTTCAGTAATGCTGCCACTGTTCACGATTCATGTCACAAGTTTATTATTTAACTGAATTGAGACGTTGAAATCAAGAACCATCGAGTTTGGAGTTAAAATTGAATAAATTAGATGCTCACACGTGACGAGGATATTGGAGAGAAAGTGGTCGTTTCATATAGTCAGTTATGTGGTATCCACCAATGTTAGCTCTGCAACATGCTTCCATAATAGGCTCACCCTTAATAACCTGAAGCACAAAATTATTGTCAGAATCCTGAAATTTATGTTCTGAAAAAAATAGATGTCAGAATTAGATGATCAAAAAAATGATGAGGTAGTACCTACATTATTGTTATGTTCCAAAGTACAAAAAAAGAGTAAAGAAAATTCAAAAAAGGCTACAAGCTAAGCATGTCACATGTTCTCAGTGTATTTCATTCATTTCCACCACCTAATTCACACAAATCATGTTATAAGTTTACAAATTAGTCTTCATGTTCACTATTGTAGGCAAACATTTTGATTTAGTCATAGGCAAGCTGAATCACACAACCAGATCAATTTACCTTCAAAAGAAAAGTGATTATAGACCAGATGGGGCAAGATGGCAGACACAATAGAGTCCACAAATAACCACTAAAACAGAATACAGAAGACTTTCTCAGGAAGCAAAGAACTTGTATCTCCACATGAAGAATGGGTCTTTTTTAG
The DNA here is from genome assembly GCA_001517045.1 of Pseudotsuga menziesii. Lineage (NCBI taxonomy): Eukaryota > Viridiplantae > Streptophyta > Pinopsida > Pinales > Pinaceae > Pseudotsuga > Pseudotsuga menziesii. The sequence continues at coordinate 231,772 of LPNX011221395.1, read as the reverse complement.
AGAAAGGACATGTCCTAACTAAAGGCTTGCTTATGAAAATGAGATGGAGTCTTGTGAGACCTCACAAGCTTCAAATGATAGCTAGAAATAACACTGTAGTACTAACTGCTAGCAACAAGCAACATCAAGTAGCCACTAACCAATTACCTACAGTTATTACTAGTTAAACTGACCTCTGATGTTAAGATCTAGTATTTACCCGTACTCAAGTCCTGCTGAATGCAGTTAAACCTGATATGACACAAGGAAATGTATACTACAATTGAACAAAACAGATTATGCCAAGAACTTGTTGTGTGCCAAGCCTCTATCTTGAAGACACTGTAACTTGGCACCTATATAACACTCACATCTCATGGCGTTCAGATGTTAGCAACAAAGGCCCAAGCTTATGGAATTGTTAATTTTGTATCAGTGGAAAATATGTAAGACCTCTCATGAATTATTGTGAAGTATCCAGTGATGTATTAGCAAAACACAGAATGAGTACATATATCACTGCTCAGGCAAAGTTTGAAATGAACAAAGTTCATTTACTAACAAATACCAACATAATAAGGACAACAGACACAAACCCATATAGAATAATAAATAATAAATAAAATAGATGATAGAATGAATGAATATAAAATGACCCCATGACAGTATATATACAAATTGACTGGTCACATTGGTTAAATGGACATGTCCCTTAGTTAGGGTATGTGTGACTTCATTAATTGTTGTTTATTATTATTATCATCAATATAATAGATAATTGCATTCATTACATTGCCTTCCCATCCTGGTTGATGTTCAATATAAGAAATAAGTTAATACATATTACACAAGGAGGAACTTTTCAGCTTCCCACTGGAACAGGCTATTTAGAATCATGGGTATATCATGTGGTACAAAGTGTTATGAATGTGAATGAGGGAGTCACAGAAGAGCATGGAATGGCTGATCTCTTTCAGCAACTGATTGACGTTAGTGGGGTTCATAACTGGGTATTGTAGAACACAAAGTTCTTCAAGATCTAGGTTTAAATTGGTCTGATCTCTATTCTGTTGTTTGTCGCATTTTGGAAGTGTGGAAGAATAGGGAAGCTTCCCAAGTGCATGAGCTTATACTTGAAAGATATTGTTTTGTACTTGGCTGGATCACTCTATCATATATTGATGTTTAGGAAGCTGGTGCTTTTCCATGGAGTCCTGAATTGGGCAGAGACAAGTTGCTTGAAATTGAATACTTCATAAGTTTTAGCAGAATTCTGTGCCATAATGTTCATTTTGGCCATACAGGGGAGCTATCACAGTTGGCAAATATCATTCTAGATATACTCTCTCAGCTTCAAACATTATACAAAGAGCATAGTGTGAAGAAAAAGGGTTGGTTATTCTTAAGGCATAGCGCATGGCTGTCTTTAATTTTATCATTGCTCCAGGCAGGTCTGTGGAAAGTGTCTCTGAGAAAGATCCCAATTTCAAGAGAGGACACACTTTGGATAGAGCAGACATATAAAGATACTTCATTACTCACACTTTGTAAGCAGCTAGTTTTTTTTGTATTGAAGGATGGGAAATCAAGCATTTTGCTGAAAATATTGACATCCCTTTTGAGCATGCATGTCAAGGCACTGCGAAAAGCTGTGCTTTTTGTTCTTGATGGAAAAGAATGCAAAGATGATGCACTGTTTTCACTAAATTTGCTGCTTCAAGCAGGTTATGACAAGTCAAAGCAGGAAGAGCTGTTGGGGAAGCTAGGAGCTAGCTTTAAGCTTATAGAGTCTGTAGTTGGAACTCTGACAAAGTTTAGAGGAATTGTGAGCAAAGAAAACACATGGAACCTGAACAAAATTTTTCTGAGCTCCTCGTTGCATGGTTTCCCATCACATGTTCATCTAGGGAGTGCAGCTGTGGTCTCTTCTACCCTCTCTGTTGAGGGATTTTTGTATACAATTAAGCAATTTTTCAGAGCAAGAGATGCATTAGGGGGAATTAAGGTTGATGTAGAAGTTTTCAATAGTTTGCTTGAGGTCATAATGACCATAAAGTTTGACAGGCTATTTGAGGGTATACATGATAAATGTAGAATCATGTTCAATAATTTAATTCCCTCTATAGAAGAGAGATGTATGTATAGTGATCTATTTTTGCATGGAAAGCCTGGTAAAAGAAATGAACTCAAGCAAGGAGGTCAACTTATCTATTAAAGAGCATCTACTTACAAGTGCAACTAATATGGTGGAATGCCTAAGAACGGATCCTAGTAAATTCATTTTGCTTAAGTTTTATTTGGGAAACACTGAGGATTCATTGATGTTGAACCAATCCAACAAGTTCTGGGAATTTCTTGGAGGCAATGGTAACTTGTTGCCTTTAATTGATGCTTTGGATGGATGCCATAATGAGTCAGTGAATACGAAGGTGCTATAGCTGTTTGTTAATCTTTTAACAGGTGATCCGAGTTATATTAACTTGAAACACACCTTGCAAGAAAAGTTCTTATTGATGGATTCATCTTCTCTGGCTTCATGGCTGGAAAAAATGCTGCTAGGATATACTACTCAATCAGTTGTAGGTAATTTGCCAACAGGAGTCTCTAATTCAGTAAGAGATTCAGCTATTGCTTTCTTCAATGCTCTGGTGTCACCTTCATCTGATTCAAAATCAAATTCAATGCTCTGGTGTCACCTTAAGTTTCACTGTGGTCTGGAAGATACAAGAGATGGCATCTTCCAAAATGAATGAGGAATTTACAGACAAATTGAAAAAAAGCTCACATGTGATGAACCACTAATAATAGAAGAGGAATCTACCCTGTGAGGAGGCAATGTATATGCACCCAAGCCATTCCCATAAGATTCTAGCTTCAGCTATGTTTTTGAATGTTCAGCTTATTAGGGATGAATTAGATAATCTAAGAATATTCTATGAACAATGTATGTAAGCCTTCAATATAAGTAGGCTTGCCTTATGGGGGTTTAAGACAATGCTCGGCAGAGAGGGACGTGAAGCCTAGGCCCTCTCTGTTTTGTATACTATGTAATTCTACCTAATTTTGGAAGCTGTTAATATAAAAACATTTTTCTGCAAAAAATTAACAACTTCATTTGCAGCTTTATGGGTACTCGGCACTTGGCAGACTTATCAGACAGTGAACTATTCCAACTTGGATTGCTAAAAGCCAAAATTTAAAAGGATCAGCTGAGCTAACTATCCTTTCTAGAGGATACATCGCTATGATTTCTCTGAACCAAAAAAATAAAGATATTGTTTTGAGGTGAGAACCCATGGTTTATGGCTGGAGCAGGTATCATTAGAAGAGTAGGTATCATTAGAAGAGTGGGTGAAATAGAGAAGAAGAATAGGTATAAATCGCTTACCAGAGGCGGCCATGGGCCTCTATCGCCCTTTCAGAAGAAGCTTGATCGGTCAAAATATATGTAGCTTGAGTGTTACAAACCACAATTAAATGGCCAAAATCCCCTACTGGCGCTTGAATTTCAAAGTTTCAGTCCAATTTGGTTAAATTGCAAATACATAACACAAGATTGAACATAAATCTTTAAGAAGAGATGGAAACAGAGGAAAGTCATGGGTGGATTCGCCCCTCCACAGGCTTACCGGCATGCATACAATCCAACCCACCCTAAGATCTGGAACCACCGGCCTCTCGGACCCTATCATTTTATTTCGAACATTAACTATAGAGATGTATATAGGCTACAGATTTTAGGATGAGGCATACTAGTAAGCGTCGGAGATGCGACGGATCTTTCTATAAGGAAAACTAATGCACTGTCGCTTAACCGACGGTTATGAGAATAGCCGTCACTTCACCGACGCTTGTGGCCACATTTATTAAAAAAAAATGTATCCTTGTGATTTTTGGTAAGTTTAAAAAGAGAAATCCACACGCCGTCGGATTTTTCCGTCGGATTTTGGATCGAAATGTAGTAGGATCCTAAATCCATTTCTGCGGGAAAAATTGCAATTTTAACACTGAAAATCTCATTTTCAACAACAAATCATGTTGTCGGATTCCGACCAAACTGGCCTGAAAAGGTGCAAATGGTCTAGAGATTAGCCAACTCCACTCGAAAATGCAACTCTCATCCACATCAGGCATTTTTCAAATAACGTGGTTGGCCTCCTAGCATATTTGGGCACCCAAGACAAAGAGTTGCAGAGATGTAAATCTGACTTCCAGAGCCTTTGACCATGGAATATGACTGGCAATCAAAATTTCCAAGGATGGTAAAGCACCCCCTTTAGCCACCCCATGGTTGTAACTTTTGCACTTGTTTGGCCACTTTGTCTTTGTTAGCTTTAATACTTCAAATATTGGTGCCCCTCCATTTATTTCAGAATCTCTATGCCAACTTATGTGGCACATATGAACTTAGCATACGCTCTCTTTTATATCATGGCCATCACACCTTTCAACAAAGACATTGATCTTCTCTGTTCAGGACCCATCCTTTTGCAGGCTCCAACATCTGCAACTCAGATTTCAGCTCTCAGTTCTCTTCACTCCCATGTCTACCACCAAGAATTCAGCCATGGGGGAAAAGGAGGCATCCCTGAAATGCAGAAGGGACACTATCTTTGGGGAATGCTCCTGCTTCAGTATTTAAGCCAATTCAGAGAAATTCTTCCCAAGAGAACCCAAGCTCCACTTGAGCCAATCCTTTTTTGACCACTTCATACAAGAAGTCGGTCTTCACCATCTCTTCCACTTGGATTCTTTGCAAGACCCAGTAAGCACCAGGAAGAGGCATGACTAGCCCTAGGGGGGATGGGAAGCAGACTGGAAATAATTGACGAAGAGGGTAAAAAGCATCCCAATAAATTTGGGAGAATTAAGAGTGTTTAAGAGAGGCAACCTAACATTATAAGGCACATCCTTACTGAAATTGAATACCTCAAAAGCAGCATAAATAAGTTTGACTGTGGTCTGGAAGATACAAGAGATGGAATCTTCCAAAATGAATGAGGAAATTGCAGACAGATCTAAAAAAAGCTCACATGTGATGAACCACTAATAATAGAAGAGGAATCTTCCCTGTGAGGAGGCAATGTATATGCACCCGAGGTTATGGCTGGAAAACACATGATACATGGTGTGGACTAGATAACATAAAATTGTTCGATCATCAATTCAATAACAAGGTAAAGAATATGGCTACAGTATGAATTTTAAACGAAATTCATGCCAGTATCTAATATGACAGCTTCATCCAAATAAAAATCTAGAGGAAACAATACCTTATATCTGCTTGACAGAGATGTAGCTTCAATGAGGTTCGGAAGGGTAATAAATAATGTGCAGCAACTTTCACCCTCTCTACAGGGTAATTGATCCACTAGCTTCCCAACAATATCTTTGATGGGGAGATATCATTCCCATTAGTTTTCTCCATTGATCTAGAAAAACTAGAACTGTGTTCCAGCAGAGAATGGCTGTCAAAACTTTCCGAGCTTGAACATTTGCAAGTGAAATAGAAGATGCAGCTCATCATGGCATCAATAAGCACCACAAAAGTATACATGATGACCAACAGAGGACCTTCCCAGATCCTGGAATACACATCACCATAATTCAAATCCTTCACTCTATGTTCATAGAGGCTCTCCACAAAAGCAGTCCCAATAGATGTTCCCAGGAATATCATGAGACCCACTTGAGTCCTGCCTTTGATTAAATACATGGATCTAAACAATGCTGCCAAGCCCCGGCAATCTTCGAAGATGGAGATCACATTGGCCAAATTGTAGATAATCAAAGTGTGTGCAAATAGCACAGAAAAAATTACGCTTAAGCCAAACACAGCATAGATAGCACAGCTTGAACAAAACCCCGTGTAAACCACCACATTCACCAGAATCACAAGCAGAAGGAGAAAAGAAGCAATGCATCCAACAATGGCGATACATACCCAGAAATAAGTCAGTATGACACGTTTCAAGATCCCGTGAATCATGGTAAGAAGCTTTGCAATTGTAAGTTTCTTGCCTGCATACGATCCAGCCACGGAATGCACTATTGCAGCTTTTGCAAATAGCCAAAGGGTAACCAAGAAAGGGAAGCAGAAAGTCAATGAAAGAACACTCTCAGATAATTTTCGGCACACGAGTTTAGTAAGATGGCTCTTAGGCAGCCCAGATGCCTCTGCCACTAATCTAAACCTAAAAGACAGTTTTTCAACCACTAATTTCTCTACAAAGGCATTTGAGAGAAGGATTGCAGATACAGGGCAAATGAATAGCACTGCAATTACTAGGAATCCTGTGGAATTGAAGCGAAGGATTCTGATGGTTTCTCTCAAGATCTCCAATGCACTCAGAGAGTTGAAGCGCTGCTCCATGTTTGAGCTCTTAGAGAGTCTGTTGGAAAATAGAAGATGGCCCTCTGTTCCATTATCTCCAATGATATTTTGTATCCCTGATTCTTCTTCCAATGAAGAACTTGGGAGATGTAAAGCATCGATTTCAATGGTCTCATCACAGCGAGCCATTGCTAGATAATTCTTCAAGCCGTTTTTGCAGTACACACTAGTGGGTTTTCGTTTTTATGCATTGAAATATAAACCCAGTTGAGATCTTCAGTAGATCTGGATTGGGGGTGCTATTATAAATACGTACGGATGGCCTGCCATGTACAACTATACATTTGCAATTGTGGGCAAAAAGGAAATTTTATTTTTCATAGGAATCCAAATGAATTGGGACTTGAAACATCTGTACCTTGATTTGGAGATCATCCACAGCAGTGTGTCTTTGAAGCCCTTGAAGGTCTTCCTATTTGAGACTAACAATGCCCATTATATCAAGTTCATACAAGATGGGCACGTTTTATTGAGGATGCTCATGGACTTGTCGGCATTTGATGGAGGTTCTTGCTACGTGGGAAATGGACAAAACGTGTTAAGGCTATCCAATGACCTTCGGATTTACTAGTTGTGAAAGCAGTCTTTCATGGAGGTCTGTTAAAGGTCATGTTCACATTCATTGTGTTGGAGATTGATTATTCTAATCCATACTAGGTTTGCTATAAAAATAAATTCTAATCATAGAGTTGAAAATGGGAGTTCTGATACAAGAATACTGAACTGATAAAGCTTGACACATGGATCCAGCTATCAATGGTGATGTCAAAAAGCATTGAAAATTCAATAAAATTCCAAATAGGTTTGTGGGTCTGAAGCTCCTACCCGCTTTTAACGTTTGGCCTCAGACTTCTGCTGGTCCTCCGCTTCTTCCTCCTCCGTTTCTTGGGTGCTTCAATGTCTGTGAGAGTGACCCCATAGACATTTGAAAATGGTAAATGAGAAAAGGGGTTTGAATGATAAGAGCTGACATTCAATACGACCAATGTATGCCACCACGATAGCACAAATCACATCAAAGGGCTTTGTATTCCTTTTTCCACAAAGGATAAAGTAGCGAAGGGCCCTCCTTCACATTAATAACCATCGCCCTCTCATATGAAAATGATTAAGATAAACTTTGAAACGATTATATAGGAAATTAAGTAGCAAATCAAATGTTATTTTAATTCTATGGACTATCGCGACCACCTTTGTGGTACTTGCCATGACCTCATTCCTGCTCTGCATAGCCTTTAATGGATTTGTCACAACTTATTATACATTTCCTCTAGGTCTTCTAGTGGATGTATAGAATATTTGCTTATCAATGCCTAAATTTATATTCAATATTTATTTATAAATTGTACATTTATATAAATTATGACTTTTAAGAAAAATAAAATGTTTTGCACAAGAAAAATGAGATGTTGGGCATGCCAAAATGAGAACTTTCAAGAAAAATCAGAAGTTGGGTATGTAATGGTTGAGAGAACAATCCATGAACTAATGGAGTAGACTGGGAAAATAGAGGTAGTTTAGCAACAATTCATCATTTTTTTTACGGAACTCATTATTTTTGTTCCAAACAAAGAAAAAATATTAATCTCAATTGGGATAAACAAAAATGATGCGTTAATGGTCTTTAGTTACCTAGATTGCCTATAGTTTTCCATACACACTTCTGTTATATTTGACCATTATATTGTGTGCCATTACCAAACAAAAGGACCCTAAGAAAATTGGGTACATAGCATGACAAATACATTTTGGATCAAACTTTATGACCAAGAATATTTGAGTGTTGGAAATAGACTCAAAATATCATACTAAAGGACAAAAGGGCCAAAATTAGAACAAGTGAGAGTTGTGATGTGTGTGGGCTAGGATGTTGTGGCATGGGCCAAGAACTAATCACAATTGAAAGTAGTTGAGATTTTGATGAGCGATCCACATGGGCAAAATTTTCAAAGAGAGTAGTGGCTCACATGTCCTGTTGGAATAGTTGTTCAACCTTGTCTTGTTACAATGGAATATCAATTCGTTTAGGATGGGCTAGTATATTCTTTCTATTGCTTGTCTTTTATGCCCGAGATGAAAGAAGAAGCACACATTTTCCTATTGTATCTCACTTTTATGCTTGACCTGTCAATCTAAGTTTTAGATGTAGCTACCCGTATCTCTTCTAGTTACCTAATTATATATTTTCTACTACTTTATGTACCATAGATATACCTTGCAGGGCCAAAATTAGAACAAAATGTGAGAGTTGTGATGTGTGCATGTTGGGATGTTGCGGCCCTGGTTAAGATATAATCACAAGTGCAAGTAGTTAACATATTGATGAGCAATCCATGTGGGAAAATTGTTTGTAGGGAGTAGTGAGTTGCATGTCCTATTAGAGAAATTGTTCAACCCTATCTTGTTGTAATAGAATATCAATTCATTTATAATGAGTTGATATGTTCTTTCTATTGCTTGTTTCTTATGCTCGACATTGAAGAAGTAACACAGATTCTCCTTTTAATAAAGAAAGAACAACCAGGACAAAGGAGCATGAGGGTAAGAATATTGCTACTTTGGCAAGTGCCCAAATGCAGTGGACATTGTAAAGAATTTATTGGATTCCAAGATTACCAATTAAAGGATCCATCGCTTAAGCGATGCTTATCACCTTCTTCTTCCATGTTAAATAATTGTTAAATGATTGACAATTTGAAGCGCCGTCACTTAAGCGACACTTATGAGCCTAACTTTCGCTTAAGCGACGCTTATGAGACTAGCCGTCACTTAAGCGACGCTTATGGCCATATTTACCAAAAAAAAAATTATCCTTGTGATTTTTGGTAAGTTTAAAAAAAGAAATCCACACGCCGTCAGATTTTTCCGTCGGATTTTGGATCGAAATGTAGTAGTGATATGCTACAATCCTATGGTGTCCAAGCTATCAGCTACCTGAAGACAAAAGTAAATGAAATTCATCCTTTGGCCTCAACAGAGTTATCTGGACTTGAAAATCTTGGTTTCCACTCTCCCAAATTGGACTATCATCAATGATTGAAGGTACACACTTTCGTCATTTGAGAAATCTAGATAGCTGGAAGAATTCAATAGATGCATTTGTTGTTAAACATTCTGTCACTCAAAGAATAATCGCCCAGAGATCTAGGTTCAACAGGTAATCGCCAATTGTTGCAACTGCAACCGTTCTCCCAAATTTCTTAAATTTTGGGCCCCTCCTCATGAGTTAGCGTTGTTTTTAATCATTAGATCCTTTGAACCTTTTGGTTGTGCTTTAATGTTGGATGATTTTAAAAGTTTGACTCTCGGCCTGTTTTCAGAGGTTGCGTGTGTCTGAAGTTGTTTGGGTCGCCGATTGTGAGTTTGGATTTGTTGATGGTTTTTGAAAGGCCATTGTTTCGGAGGTGAGATGTATTTTGACCATTGTTGAATTTTAAAACTCTCCGAACACTTAGTTTTTTCTATTGATCGGGCATCATTTTTGTTTAATCGGAGGTCGTAGCCATTTCCTCTTCCACCGTTGCGGCTCCCAAAGCGGCTTAGCACCCGAATTATAAAGCCTTTTGACTTCCAACTAAAGCACTTCGCCCTCCGATATGCATCGCGTGGCTATAACCTTTCCTCTTCCGCCGTTGCGGCTCCCAAATCAGCTAAGCGCCCGAAGTCCAAAATGCTCCGCCAGCCGATGCATCAGTCTTTTAGTCGATTGCCCGTAACTTTTTCCTCTTTCGTCGTTGCGGCTCCCAAAGTAGTTAAGCCTCTGAAGTGTAAAGCCTTCCAACTTCTGATTGAGAGTGTTCCCGCCCGCGGGTCACGTATCCTTTACCTCTCCTTTTCCACTGTTGCGGCTAGGAAAGCCTTTTCGCATCCGATGTCGATATCCTTCCGGATTTCGATTTCGAACTTTCCCTCTCGAGGCTTAGTCAAACTCTTCTGTTTATTAAAATTCTCAGATCAAGGGATGCACCTGGCTGTTTTCTTGTGGATTAGCCATTTCAGGTGGTTTAAATTAACGTTTAAAATGCCATTTCAACAAATGATGCACAGTAATTGATTGCAGGTAGAACTCAAGGGACTATTGGGGCGACCACGGTGTGAAGGCGTAGCTTGACAGCTTGTAAAAAATCAAATCAAAACCGGCAAAGTTGCAAGGGAGACAAGCGAAGGAAAAGACAAAAAATAGAAAGCAACAAAAAACACAGATCTGAAAGGTCCAGCAGTTACTCAACTGATCATGAGCATACAAAGAACCGAAAAGTCACATGTTTGGGGGTATCCCAAACGATCTATTGTTTGAGTTTAAATACTGGAAAGTTATAATTTACAGGGGCTTTTTCCCCTAGAAAAATTTGTAACTTAATGCTTGTAAGAGGAACTATTTCGTTTTACAATCAGAAACTGCAACTTTTTCCTGTTGGAGAAAACGTAATGTGGAATATGTCAATGTGATTAATAAGCAATGTTGAATGTGAACTATTTCATTTTCAGCTATGTCTCATTAGCTGTAAGAGCGTTCTAATTTCTTGAACCTATGTTCTTGTCTGAATGTTCTTCAGTACTTTTATGATGTCTTTTCCACTATGAGTAATGGTAGTTTTAACTGTTGATGAGATATCCTATCATATATACTTTTATTCATGTTTATATGTTTGGTTATAAGAATAGCTATCTGTGATTTGCCATAACACATGAACAGGGGTGCATTACTCATGAATGAATACCTAGCTCTCTAGAGATAGTTTAGTTAGCATTTGTTTTCTTGCATGATTTAGATGCTTGTGAGTACTAAGACAAGAGGTAAGAACCTGCGCATCACATTGTGACTACTCTTTGCATCTTTATCACCCTACATTGTTAATTAGGCACGTGCATATCATACTTTAAGTCAAAAAATACAAAAATACACGGTGGACCGGGCCGCAACCGGTAAAACCTTTGTTTTTGTTACTTTGACCGACGGTAGCTGGACCGCAAACCGGATGGATTCCTTATACCAAACAGTCATAGGCTAGTTGGGAACGTTGACTGGGGAGAATCCCTTGTTGTTGTTGCCTACGAATTTCTAGGCCTCAACAGAAACAAAGCATGGATTCTCTCTATTTTATGGGACAACGAAGACCTTGGAAGCCATGATTTTCAGGTATGTCTCAAGATCCTATGCAGCAGTTTCATTCAAATTATCAAACTCCTGTTCAGAATTCATGGAGTGCACCCATGCTCTAGAAAACTTGGTATCCTCAATTAGCCCAATCTGCTCCAAATTGGAGAGGTTATACTCATGGTAACCAGACATATCAACAGGCCTATTTACAGCCCTATCAACGACCTTCTGCATATCCCTAATACCAGCAGAATCAAGCCCCATTTTTGCAACAACCTAAACTTGCTCCTCAACTAGGTCAACAACCTCAATAGCTTCAATTGCCATCCAATCAGCCTCCACCTCATCCAACACAATTGCCAGCCCAGCCAATCCCAAATCCAAATAATAAAATGGATAAACCCATGTATAATGTTGATGATGGAATGGCACTCTCCTACTCAATCCTCCCACTTCAAAATATCAACTTAAGATCTGGAAAAACTTTACAAAAAGAATCTCCTGTTATTTTAGAAGAACAAGCAGAAAATGAGAAAACTCCAAAAAAATTAAATATAGAACAATCACAGTAAAAAAGGGAAAACATTAGTGCCTTATATACCTCCCTTTCCAAAAAGGTTGGTCAAAGAAAAACTTTCAATATACCTACCTGATTTTGATGTTTTGAATGAGTTAACCAATGTATGTGTCAAAATTCCCCTACTGCAGACTATAAAGGATATTCCATTCTATACTAAAGCAGTTAGGGAATTATGTCTTAATAAAAGAAGGAAGGATCCATAAAAAATTCATGTGGTAGGCAATTTAGCAAGATTAATGTCTAACACTGTTTTTATCAAAGAGTATGTAGATCCTGGAATCCCAATGGACACAATTACTATTAACAATTGTTCAATTCCAAAAACACTTATTGATCTAGGTGATGACATTAATGTCATGACACTAGAGACAATGGAATACCTTCACTTGAAAAATATCAGACCAACCACTGCAGTTTTGGAATTAGCTGATGGGTCTAAAATCACACCTGAAGGGATCTTAGAAGATATAATTGTTTCTTTAGATTCCTGGGAGTATCCTGTAGATTTTATAGTGCTGCAACCAAAGTCTAATCTAGGAGGGAATCCATTGATTCTTGGTAGACCCTAGTTGGCAATAACTGATGCTTTCATAGGGTGTGGATCAGGAAGTATGCTCATTTCACATGGGATAGAGAGAAAACAAATTACACTTTATCCTTCTGCCCAAAGACCTTCTGCATTAGATCATTTTTCATGGATTAATGAGACCAAATAATAGGAAGAAGAAGTGATTCATCCTGTCCTAAGTATCAATCAGTTCTTTGATTTTCAAGAAGAAAACAACGACGATTTGCTAGATTACTTCATTGCTGAACCTGATATTTCTGAAGAATTAAGAGATATGCAGCATGCTATAGCAGATCAAGTTTTGGGATAGAATTTTCAGGAAAAATGCACAGTACATTCTCTAGCATTGGCACTTCATGATATTTTTAATGTTCATTCAATCACTGATGTCCAAAGCAAAACAGTTGAAATCAGTCCAGGAAAACATTTGAATATAAGTGCACATCTTACTACATCACAGGAAGAACAGTTGATTACCTTGCTGAATAAAAATTCCCATGCATTTGCTTGGGAATACACTGACATGCCAGGCATTCATCATGAAACATGCACTCGCCACATTTACACAGATGATAAAATCAGACCTCTCAGACAACCGCAACGTAGAATGAACCCCATACTAAAATAGATAGTCAAGGAATAATTGCATAAGTTATTAAAAGTAGGATTTATTTACCCTATCTCTGACAGCCAATGGGTTTCTCCCTTGGTTGTTGTTCCTAAAAAAAATGGTAAATGGCAGATATGTGTAGATTATAGGGAGTTAAATAAGGCAACATTAAAAGATTATTTTCCATTGCCCTTTATTGATCAAGTGTTAGATGCCTTAGCTGGAAAGGAATATTTTTCATTTCTAGATGGTTTCAGTGGCTATAATCAAATTAGCATTGCAAAAGAGGACCAGGACAAAACCACCTTTACATGTCCCTGGGGCACATATGCCTACAAGGTTTTACCTTTTGGCTTATGTAATGCCTCGGCTACCTTTAAGAGAGAAGTATTGGCCATTTTTGTAGATCTAATTCATGAATGTGCTGAAGTCTATATGGACGATTTTTTTGTGCATGGAAGTGCCTTTGAGGATTCCTTAGCAAACCTAGAGAAAATTTTAAAAAGGTGTGTTGACTCAAATCTTTCCCTTAGCAACGAGAAGTGTTTTATGATGATGACTAAAGGGATAGTTTTAGGACATCACATTTCTTCATCTGGAATAAAAGTAGATCCTGCTAAAATTCAAATCATTGAAAATATATCTGAACCAACAACTCAAACAGATGTAAGAAGCTTTTTAGGGTATGCAGGCTATTATCGTAGATTTATTGCAAATTTCAGTAAGATATCTCTGCCATTGTTTAAATTACTTTCAAAGGATGTACATTTCAAATGGGATACTAACTGTCAATCTACATTTCAGACACTTAAAGAGAAGCTCTCAACTGCTTCCATTTTAAGGGGACCAAATTGGACATTGCCCTTCCATATTTCTATTGATGCATCTGATACTGCAATAGGGGCCTCTTTGGGACAAAAAGAGCATACCATGACTTATGCTATCTATTTTATCAGTAAAAAATTTGACACCTACAGAATTGAATTATACAGTCACTGAAAAGGAGATGTTGGCCGTAGTTCATGCTATGAACAAATTCCGTCATTACATTACTGGCTACGAAATTTTTGTTCACACAGATCATTCAGCTTTACAATATTTAATGAATAAATCTATCACTAATGGTTGGATAACCAGATGGTTACTATTAATGCAAGAATTCAATATCATTGTTTTAGATCGGCCTAGATGAGAAAATCAAGTGGCAGATTTCCTATCTCGCTTACACAATACTGGTGAGGTTGTTCCTATTTTAGATAGTTTTCCTAATGAACACTTGTTTGCAATTTCTGTTATCACTCCTTGGTATGCTGATATTTCCAACTATTTATCATCAGGACAACTACCTCCATCTATGTCATCTAAATAAAAGAAAAAGATTATTAAACAATGTGCTAGGCATATATGGGTCAATGGTGATCTCTTTTACATAGGATATGATCTAATTATCAGGAGATGTGTACGATAAGATGAAGTTTTAGATATTTTGAAAGCATGTCATGATGAGCCGTGTGGTGGCCATTTTGCATAGAAAAGAAAATCATACAAGATACTCAATTTGGGGTGTTACTGCCCTTCTATTTTCAAGGATTCTAAGAAGTATGTTAGGAGTTGTGATTCTTGTTAATGGATGGGACGCCTAGTCCGATCTGATGAAATGCCACTACAACCACAAATCCTCATTGAACCATTTGAAAAGTGGGCTCTTGATTTCATTGGTCCAATTCATCCACCATCACAAGGGAAGAAGTACATTCTGGTATGTACAGACTATGTTACAAAGTGGGTGGAAGCCAAACCATTACCCAGAGCCACAGAACAGACCATAGTAAACTTTCTTTTTGAGGAGATATTTGTCAGATTTGGGGTTCCTAGAGAGATTGTCATTGATCAGGGTGCCCATTATACTTCCAAACTAGTGCAGGAGATAGCAGCAAAGTACAAGATTAACAACAAAAAATCTACACCTTACCATCCATAAGCCAATGGCCAGGTGGAATCTACAAACAAGACTTTGGAAGGAATCATCACCAAAAATGTCCAGATGCATAGGAAGGATTGGTCATCTAAGCTTACTGAAACTTTATGGGCATACCGAATCACTTGGAAAAATAGTACCAGTTTTTCTCCTTATCAGCTCGTTTATGGTAAGCAAGTCCTCCTACCTATAGAATTTCAAATTCATACCTTCAAGTTAGCAGCAGATTTGGGTATGAATATTTCTGAAGCACAACAAGAAAGAATACTTCAATTGAATCAACTAGATGAGATGAGACAAGTTGCAATAGAACACAATATTTTGATACAACAACAGAGAGCCCAATGGCATGACAAGTTTATCAAAAAGAAACAATTTCACATCGGTGACTGGACATTATTGTTTGATTCGAAGTTCAAAGACTTCAAGGCCAAATTTACAACTCATTGGCTTGGTCCATATGAGATTGCAGAGGTATATGACAATGGCTCAGTCAAACTCCAAACAATCGATGATGAAGCATGTACATTTCTGGTCAATGGCCATCAGCTCAAACTCTATACCAAGCCTATCAACAAAGAAGATTTCATACAGAAGATTTCACAGCAACGGGACATGGAAGTGCTGGATAAACACACTAGTGTTTCTCCTTCACTTTCTTCTTAGCTATTTTCTGATTTGATATATATATATATATATATATAAAGAAAAAAAAACATTAAAAAAAAAACAAGAAAAAAAAAGGGAGTTTAGTTGTGAAAACCAAGCCACTGGGACAACATAAACTTGAATTTTCCTTGGAAAACTAGGTTCGCTTGGCCATTGAAAATTCATAAAAATATTTTCAAAATTTCATGCCTCTTAGGCAGTTTTATTTTCAATAATAAAGTTCTTGTTTGACTTAAGGACAAGTCAATAAGTAGGCCTGTGAGGGGGATAAACATTTTATGCTTTCTATTTTTCTTCTTTCTTGGAACCCTCCAAGTATTTTTCAAATGCAAAAGGACCTGACTTCCAGCAAAGCAGAAGGAATCTGAGATAGTTCCAAGCCTTTTTCCTATGCAGAGGGACCTGATTTCCAGCAAAGCAGAGGGACCTGACTTCCAGCAAAGCAGAAGGGATCTAAGATGGCAGACATCTTTAAAATTAGACATCAGAAGGACATATGTGAATCAGAAACAAATTGCAAACCAGCTACATCAAGCAGCAATCTCAGCATAAAGGGATATCAAGCAAAGTCTGTAAGGATTTTAATTTTTGTGCTTTAAAAGTTGCATGATTCTTTGTTTCTAAGTAATGACATATCTACCTATCCTCATAAGCTTGACTGTCTATTCCATCACGCTCACAATCCATGCCATCATTCCATTTACTTTTCATCATCCTACCTTAGGTGTCAAAATGGTGGTCAGAATCAATCCTAGAAGCAAATTTTCAATGGCCGAAACATACACTGCATTCTACAGGTAGGGTTTCCTTCTCAACAGGAAGTGAAGTGTTTTAAAAAATGGAATTCAAATGTTTATATATATATATATATATATATATATATATATATATATATATATATACTCCAGATATTAGTGCATTATGCATTAAGTTAAAATATATATCGAATATAGAACATTGATATAAATATGGCTGTGTGTATTTCCAAAAGGCGAAAAGAGTCCACTCCAAGTGAAGAAATCCCTTCATTACAGCTCGTTAATCAAACATTGGGGTATGCAAAGGAACTGAAGCGCATTGTATGGAGATGAATTAGTTCTAAACCTTAGCTTTAATATTTCTCCTTGAGAATTTGTATCTAAACTAGTGATTGGATAAAAAGTGGCATGTTCAGATAATGATTATAAAGAACGTGGTTGTATGCCCCCAAGAAAATATACAAGTGTGCCTGGAAAATCGCATTGTGAACTGGTGACATTGGGATTGCATATTTGGTCATTCTTCTTTGAACCAAACCTAACTCTTTCATCTACAAGACCAATTGCTGTGTAATGCAAAGACATATATGGGTAATAGTTTACAGTGAAAAGAAGGTGTGTATCACAGGAAGGATGCGGGCACTAGTTTACTGAAGAATGCATTCGCATAGGAGGAATTGAAAAGCAATAATGCCAGAGGGGAGGTAAACCTTAAACCTTTTGCCAAAGAATGTGCTAGATCAATAGCAATTCTAGTTTCAGAGTATCATTTTGGAATAAGAAAACGTTTACAGAGCTAAAAGTTGCAAGGTTGAAGTTTTCTGTTGCATATTTCTTTTCCTATCAAAGTTTCAAAATGGCATCTAGACTAGAACCAGAGAAATTCGATCCCACTGATATTCATGATAAATGTATGGAAATCTTTGAAAAGAAATAGTGGGTGACTTTTTTTGAAAAGTTTGATGGGCACAATGATAATGTTAGCCTAGCCTTTGTTGATTCGTTTGATGGATAAAGGGCTACAGTGGGAAATTTGAACTTCAGACTGTTTGAAGACATTTTGGCACAAATCATTGGCTTACCACAGCAAGGAGAGATATTCTTCAAAACCAAACAATTCAAGGAGAAGGCATGAATACCCTTTCTATGTAGGTCAAGGGTAGGATCAGTGAACTGGAAGAAGGGAATACCAAGGAGCTGGTTGGTTCATTCCTAGGATGAAATAGTATATATCATCCAAAAATTCATCGCCTGTGAAGGCCGATTTAGTATTGTATATCTTTACCATATCAAGCTATTGCATCATTTCAGAGGTGATTGTGAGCTTAATATGCACTATTTCTTATTATAGATTCTTTCCAAGATGGCTAAGGCTATTCAAAGGTGTGCAAAAGATAAAATGACAAGCCTTTTTCACTGTGGACTCATTAAAATAATCATTACATATGAGTTACAGAAGCAAAATATAACATGGCAAGAATTTCTAATTCATAATTACTTTGAAGAACAAGAAGAGATGCCTGAAGAAGGTTTGAAAGAAGACAAATTGTTGATGATAACATACCCCAAGGATGGAGAACAGATCCCTGAAGCAACAAGCTCAAAACTACCAAAGGGGAAAAAGAAAGAAAGAGAGGTATTGATGATCACAGATGATGAAGACAACTCTGAGGCATCAAGCTGAAAACAGCCTCAGAGAAGGATACGAACCAGGAGTGCGATGAAAGAAGAAAGACAGTTTCAAAAGAAAGATCAAATTTTCACCACTTATAAGAGAAATCCAAGGAAGTATCAGCAAGCTCGAAATAAGTCAGCACTAGAAGAGGATGATGAAAGCCAGCAGAAACAGTATGACTACATACAAACCTTGGGAAGTCAAGAAGAAAATCTAACAGGTGAGATAGGGCAGGTCCATGAAGAAAAAGATATCCAAGAAACTGAAAAGATTTCAGATGAAGTGATAAAGCATACAAAAAAAATCAATATCTTCTTGGATCAGCAAGAAAAAGAGATGAAAAATCATCCAAGACAGGAAATATTAAAAGATCCAGCTTCTCCTTTCTTAGAGCAACAAACTATGGAAGAAGAAAATAAGGGAGATTCAATACAAGAGAATGAAGAATTAGGGATGGACACCAATTCTGTGCAGCCTCCAATGAAGATGGAAAAGAAGAAAACTTCCGAAAACAGTAAAAAAATTAAGAGATTGAAACTGGAAGTAAAGGAATTAGAACTGAGGAATGAATAGTTAAAAGAAAGCAACTGGAAGCTTAAATTTCAAAGGACACAAATCTCCAAGCATGCATATAGATGGTATAAAAAAAAGAAGATTTACAAAACCAAGTATGAGAAACTGAAAGTCCTTTATGCATCTCGAGCTTCTACAGATGCATCATCTTAGACAGGGGATTAAAAACAAAGGGTCAGCAACAAAATTTTGGTCGTGATATAAGCAGGGTCAAATTTTTTTGGATACTTTTTGTGCATGAGGACATGCAACAGCTTCCTCTTGGAGGAGATGCTGGGCACCATTTTGAACTATTTTTGTCATCTAAATACCTTCCAGTTTCCTCCATAAACCTTCATACTGATCCATAAAACCTTAATTTCATTCACAAAACTTTGGTCAAAGGTATAAATGTTGTTGCTTCTTAACAAATTGAATTATGAGATTTTTAAGGCATTTAAATTAAGGTTTTATTTAAAATTACAGGATGTTCTAACTTCTCGTAATTTCTCCTAGGTTGGATACTTCCAGGCCAGCTAGGCATAAACTGAGAGATGGGAGAAAGATCCTCGATGTCCAAGGATGGTTAAACTTCCAACGAGCAGATGATATGGTTCTCATAGGTGTCGATTCAATGCCGTTCAAAGATGATCACCTGTGTTACCACTTAGCACAAAAGCAGGACAGTTCCAATTTTTTTTATTTTTATGGATCTGATGGAGGATCTTGAGGGTTACATGTCATTATTAGTCTTCTAGATTTGTAGCATTTCTAGTTTTTTTAAAAGATTGTATAAGTATTTGATCTTACATATGAAAAAGACCCTATGGGGTCATAAACATATAGCGTGGAATGAAGACTGTGGATTTGACTACTGTGTATGCCCAATTCGATATGGTGAATGCAATTGAAGTTTAAAGCTTTGTGATTTTCTCTATGCATGTGTAAACAAGGCATTGTAGGGCCCCCTTTGCAAATTCTACACACCTTTTTCATATCGTTGCCAGTGGTATGTTTTATTTCCTGTAGAATTCGATTTCTTCACTTTAACTACTTATACATTGCAAAACAAGTTAGATTGTTTGAACAAGGTTTATAAACTCTGTTATTTAATCATTCACATGCTGTAGGAATGGTTCAGACTTCTTATTCAATATCAAATTGTTGTACATTGCTTATTCAATGATGAAGTATTGAGAACAGTTATACATTGTGAATGTCTTCCTGTAAGGGAAATTAATGTTTGACTGCTTTCAATATTGAGATAATAGGTAAGTATTGTGATCTATATTTTAAGGTTAGGTTTAATTTGTTTTTTTTTTTATCTCAGAACATTTCACATGAGAATTTCTATTTAACTCAGAGATCAAATGAAGTTGCTTATGTAAGGGAGTTTTTGTATTTCAAGTCACAGCATTCTAGCTTTCAATAGTTTGTTTCATAGGTAAACTAGATTTCCAGTTAGGTCTAGCTTTGAGTCTCTATATTTGGGATATGCCTCTAAGTCTACAAACTCTAGATTGACATAAACTCAAGGTCTAATCTACACGAGTGGATTGGAGCCCAACAGTGGGAAGCAAAAAGCATGGGTTAAATGGCTACATTTGGGTGAGTTCTACTACAACACTACTTTTCATATGTAAATTGGAATGTCTCTCTTCAAAGCACTATATGGTTAAGAAAGACCTACTTTTGTTGATCACATTTTTGGTGATGGCACAAGTCCAAAATATAAGAACTGGATTGAGGAAATCCAAGAAGCTTTGAAAGTTTGAAAAAATAATTTGTAGGTTGACTAGAATCAACAACAACAAAAAACATGTAGATCAACATAGGAAAGAGAGAATTTTTAAAGTGAAATATTTGGTCTATTTGAGGTTACAACCCTACAAACAAACCACCTTGAAGGGAATAGGTGCAGAAAAGTTAAAGCTTCGGTTCTATGGCCCATACAAAATAATTCAAAAATTTTGGGAGGTAGCTTATGAAGTGGAGCTTCCTAAAGGGAGTAAAACCCCTAATGTGTTTCATGTTTCATGGATTAAAAGGGTAGTAGGGCATGGAATTTTAGTTTAAGAAACTCCCTCCAATGGATTATGAACATAATCTCATCCTCATTCTAGAAAAAACAAATCAAGGTAAGGGAAAGGAAATTAAGGAACATGACCATAATAAAATATTTGGCGCAATGGAAGGATTTACCAAGTGAAGAAGCCACTTGGGAACATGAACATATTTTACAACATCCAAGTTTGGAATTTATTGGGGAAAAGTAACATTGGGTGGGGAGGATTGTAAATCCCCATCCAAGTAAAATATCATCGAGGAAAAATTCCACTAACCTACTAGTTCCCTAAGTTAGGGTGGAAGCATAAAAATTTGAAATAAGAGATCTACAAGGCCCAAAATTACCTTAGAATTACAAAATCACATTAAATGGGACAAATAAATAATAATATAAGGTAAAATAAGGTGGAATTGGATCATGAAAATGCATAATAGGTTGTGGGACCCACATGTATAAAAATTCCCCACTTCACTTGGCATCATTCTCACAGAAATTCAAGTTCAAGGTGGAGGGTAACATACTTGGGGAAGGTGAAGAGGAAATATTCATGGCAAGAATCAAGGAAACTTGACTTGGAGTGTAATATTAAATCCCCATGATTAGGAAGAGGCATAATCAAAAAATTGTGACACTTGTAACAAGATTTCATGGCATCTATGACAACAATAATTGAGGGATCTCTGACAAATATGACAAATTCATACTTGATGGCAGAACTATGAAAAATCTGACATATCAAGGATAAAAATAGCCATCAAGAGGGTAAGAGAGTACATGGAGGGATTTATGGTCAACCAATATTCCCAATTCAAATTGGAGAAAGAGGGGTTCAAGAGTGAGGAGGACAAGTGTCTCATGAAGGAGAATCAACCACTAACTCGAGTTGGGTGAGTATCTTGGATGGAAATTCAAATATAATGGAGGGAATGAGTCCAAATGAAGTTAATAAAATGGGAGGATGAGGAAGGAGATCATATTTTGGATCATTTTTGTTTTTCACTCTTGGAGAATTTTTCTTGTCCATGCAGGGTGTGTGTTTACCCTCGTGTTGCTG
Source organism: Pseudotsuga menziesii (assembly GCA_001517045.1). Lineage (NCBI taxonomy): Eukaryota > Viridiplantae > Streptophyta > Pinopsida > Pinales > Pinaceae > Pseudotsuga > Pseudotsuga menziesii. The sequence goes on along the minus strand of LPNX011221395.1, from coordinate 209,786 downwards.
CTGCAACTTTTCTCCCGAAATCTCTTAAATTTTGGGCCCCTCCTCATAACTGAATATCGCTTCAGTTTGTTCCAGCCTTGATGTTTCTTCGGTCATGCTTTAAGTCTGGATGTTTTGAATATTAGATTGCGGCTTGTTTTCAGAGATCGTTTGTGTTTGATTTTCGTGTTGGATCGAGGGTGTGAATTTGGAGAAGTCAAATCTTTGTCCTTTAAGGCCGCCATTTCGCATGAAGAATGAATTTAGCTGTTGCTGATCCTTAACTGTTCAAAGCACTTAAGTTTTATTGAATCGGGCGTCTTTTTATGTTGAATCGGAAGCTCCAATCCTTCTCCCTTCCATTGTTGCGGCTGCCAAAGCGGTTTGGTGTCCGAAGTATAAATTGCTCTGACTACCGACGCGCATTGATCTTTATTTGCCTTCCGCTGTTGCAGCTAGGAAATCCATTTGACTTCCGATGTCCAAACTGTACTGACTTCTGATTGAAGAATTTCCCACCTGTGTCGAGTATCTTTAGCCTTCTCTTGTCCACCGTTGTGGCCAGGAAATTCTTTCCACGTCCGATGCCAAAACTTGCCGACTGTCGATTTATAACCTTCCCGCCCAAGGCTTAATTGAGACCCTGTCCGGATGCACCTGGCTATTTTCTTGTGGATTGACCATTCCAAGTAGATAATTTTAATGTTTAAAATCCCATTCCAATGAATGATGCACCGAAATTGTTTGCAGGAGGAATTCGATGGATTGTTGAAGCGACCCGGAGTGAAGGCTTAGCTTGGTCAAATCGAAACCAACAAGGTCACAAGAAATACAAAGCAGAGAAAAGGACAAATGAGAAAACAACAGAGGTATAGACTAGGAATACCTATCAGTTACTAATCAGGAGATGAACACTCACAGAAAACAATTG
>LPNX011221395.1:192085-208824 GCA_001517045.1 Pseudotsuga menziesii | reverse complement strand
GAAGCGTTGGGAAACTGAAGGGAGAAACGTTGGGAGAGAGCCCAAGGGGTCTGCTGGGGGGTAGTTTAAATATGGGGAAGTAGGAATTAGAAGGGGCTTTTTCCTTGGAAAAATTTTTAAACTCTTTTGCTTGTAAGAGGAACTACTTCGTTTTACAGTCAGAAAGGGCAACTTTTGCCTACTGGAGAGAGCGAAATGTGGAATGTATCAATGCGACTAAATGAATAATGTTGAAGAGGAACTATTTCATTTTCAGCTGTGTTTCATTTACTGTGAGAGTATTCAACTTCCTGAACCTATGTTCTTGTTGAGTGTTCTTCAGTATCTTTTGGGATGTCTTCCACTGTGAGTAATAAATGTTGTTTGTAAAATGATAGGCTATCTGGTTATTTAAATATCTGTAATTGTTCATGTGTCTTGAATGAAGTATCAGCTATCTGTAACTCTTCATAATGCACGTATGAAATGTATTACTCACCAATGAATGATAACTCTACTCGCTAGGGATAGTTTAGGTAGTTAGTTTATTTTTGTGTTGTATGTGTTTTAGGTGCTTGTGAACCTTAAGACGAGAGGTAAGAACCTGCGCATCACATTGTGACTGTTCCTTGCATATTTAGTGCTTTGCATTGTTAGTTAGGCACTTGCATATCATACATTAAGTTAAAAAACACAAAATTCACGGTGGACCGGGCCGCAACCGGTAAAACCTTTGTTTTGTTACTTTCACCTGCGGTAGCCGGACCGTAAACCAGACGGATTCCCTATACCAAACAGTCAACAGGCTAGTTGGGAATGTTGATTGGGGAGAATCCCTTACTGTTTCCGCCTACGAATTTCCAGGCCCCAATAGTTTTGGCGCTAGAAGGAGGGCCACCAGTGTATGGCTGGCCGAGAAAACCCATTTTCCCAAGAATATTCCACCGGTAACAGTTCTGAAAGCAGTGGGTTTCAAAACCCAATTCTGGAAGAAAGAGAACATCTATATTCTGTTGACAACAAAATTGTTAATGATCTAAGAAGACACACCAGGGCATATGTAAAGAAGATTGGAGGATTTCCAATCATCCCTGAACTGCCCAGAAGAGAGTATAAAAGGAAGGATCGTCCTGAAGCGGAGGGCTCAGTGCTGGTTGGATACTGGGAAGAGCTTGTAGAAACATCCTTACAGGAAGTTGTGCTACCTTTGAATCAAGAAGGCCCAGAAACCCCTCACAGTTCTCCTACTCACACTCCAGTTGGTTCACCTCCTCACTCCCCACTCAGACTCATGGCCAGAGTTAATGCTAATCAACCACCTAACCCACCAAATCCACCACCTGCATGGAGAGCCATATCACCATTAAACTTGACACCTCCATTACACGACCTACCTCAAGCCTTTGATAAGATGTTGCCCAAGTTCGACCCAAATGAGAAAATACTAGTAGATGATCATCTACAAAGTTTTTACTTGGCAGTGGAAGGATTAAGGGCCGGGGAACACGAAGATGTGGTATGTAGACTTTTCCCACATACCCTTAAAGGAGCTGCAGCGTCATGGTACTTTGGATTTCTTGCTAACTCTATTCCTGATTGGGATACCTTCAAAAGAATGTTAAGAAGTAAGTATGCAACTCAGAAAACTCATGCAGCTCTCATGAAAGGGCTATGCGCGTTGAAGAAAGAGAGAAAAGAAAAAGTGCACAATTTTACTCAAAGGTTTGCAGCATATCTCAAGAACTTCTCTGAAACAGATAGGCCTTCAGACAAAGTTCTTATTGAATACTATACTTCAGCTTTAGGCCCTGATTTGGCCATGTTTGCCAAAGGTAGGGCCAAGCCTACATTGATAGAAACGTATGAAGAAGCAGAAGTGGTGGAAGCTGAAAGAGAGAGCATTGAAGACTATCCAGAACAATCTGGAGAAAAGGGTATAGGAAGAAAATCCTTATTGTTTACTAAGCCTAAGGAAGAAAAGTCTCCAGATTTGGAAAATATGGCCAAAATGATGCAGAAGCTTTCCAATAAAATCATAGATATGGAGAAAGAAAAGGAAGCACAAAAGTTTTATAAGCCATATTATAAGAAAAGAGAAGATAACCACCAGTCTCAACCTCCTCCACACAATACTGCATCTATGAATTTAACAGAGGTAGGCTTGGATAATTTTTGCACGTTCCACCAACAGCCACACTCTGAGAAGAATTGTCCGCAATGGATAAATTCGATGACGTTGGTCATGAATCAGCTTTTAGATTCTAGATTGAGAGAAGAGGGAAATGAAGAAGGAAAGGAAAATTCTAACTCTACCTCTACTAAAGAACAGGAAGAGGAAACCATGGCTTTATGGAATTCTGTCTCACTATTTGATGCTGAAGAAGAAAAGACTCAGGGGTGTAAAGATGTTATGGAAACCAACGTAGCCACGAGGAGCCAAGGGACGGTTAAGGAAGACAGTCTTATACTTCCAAAGATTAAGAGGCTGCAGAGAAATGTTAAGAAGATATTTCAATACAAATCTTTGACTGATACAATTCCAAAATTCACTATTACCAGCCAAAGTCCTAGACAGAATGATACCATGGCCAAGCCAAATGAAGGTAAGGAGAATGCTGATAGGCCTTATCCCACGGAACAGCAGATGGATTGTGACATTGAGGAGGATTTAAAGAAGATAAAGGCGAATGTTCCACTATTCGAGATGTGCAAAGTGCCACAGCAAAAAGAAAGGCTGTTGAGAGCCCTTGAAACATCAGATGAGAAGACGCCCACTAATAATCAACCAGAAGAAGAAGAAGAGATTGGAGAGAATAGCAGTGGAGGTAAGTCCAAGCACAAGCATCCACCTTTCCTCCTTACTTTCAAAATATTTAACTACAATGTACATAATTGCTTAGTAGATTCAGGGGCAACTGTTAATGTCATGCCAATATCTGTCTGTAAAAGAATCAATGGGCAGCCTAAGCCATCCCCATGGAGAGTAGTTCAATTGGACAGGACAGATGTGAAGGTAATTGGTGAGATGGAAGATGTCCTAGTCTGTCTGGCTTCAAATGATAAAGTATGCCAGGTCATTAATATCATGGTGGCTGATATACCAGATGCGTACGGACTTATCTTGAGCATAGATTGGTTGGCCAAAATTAATGGATATTTCGCTTCTAATTGGTCACATCTGTGGTTGCCATACAAAGGAAGTCCGAACCAGATTAAGATTTTGAGGGAGCCTCACATGAAGTACAATGTTACCCGACTTGAAGAGAAGAATGAACCTATGAATTCTATCTTGGGAAGCTATTTTATTGAGTTGGAACCAGGTAATTACCAAGCAGAAGAAGCCAGCAACACATCTGATACCCAGCCTGATCTCCTTCGATTCTCACAGGCTGATGAGATTGACTGTAAAATAGTAGACTTAGCAGTAGGAATAGATTCGTTTTCAGTAGTTAATGATTTTTGGACTTTATTTTTCGATGGCTCTAAGAAATTAGAAGGGTTAGGAGCTGGCTGTGTCCTGATTGACCCACAGAAGAATAAACATTTCCTTTCACGTAGATTAGAGTTTGAGTGTACTAATAATACTGCTGAGTACAAAGCACTGGTGCAAGGACTAAAGATGGAAATTGAATTAAAGGTAAGTAATCTAAAAGTCTTTGGGGATTCTGAAATTATTGTAAAACAAATTTGGAATCAGATACATTGTATCTCTCCTCACTTAAAGGCTTACCAGAATGAGGTATGGGATTTGCTGAAATATTTTAATGCATTTAACATTATTTCAATTCCAAGAATTAAAAACGCAGCTACTGATCTGTTGGCCACTTCAGCTGCTAGACTCATGCCCACTAATAATCGATGTTCTGTCGAACTGCTTTTCAGGCCCTCTGTACCTGATATGATTACGAACCTACGAGTGTTTGATGATGACCAGCAGATCATCGAATGTTTAACGAATGATAAGGTGTTTAAAGGAGCAATCATAGACTATGAAGAGCATCGAGATGAGATGAAATACGATAATTTCATTCCTAAAGGAGTTAGAACATTGGAAAAAATGTTCGATTTAAATGAAAAATTCAGAAGACCACCCAACGTGAAGACCCACAGCTCATCTCTGCAGTCTGAGTTGATTAATTTAGGGACTGAAACAAATCCTAAGTTCATGAATCTCGGAAAATGTTGTTCACCAACAGAAAGAGACAAATTGATCAGTCTATTTAAAAAATATAAAGATGTTTTTGCATGGACGTACGAAGATTTGAAAACGTATGACACCGCCATCATCAAGCATGTTGTCCCCATTAAAGCAGGCGTCAAGCCATATCAGCAACCTTTGAGGAAAATGCATCTGAAATTGGAACCGCTGATTCAAAGTGAAGTGAAGAAGTTATTGGACACAAGAATCATCTTCAAAGTTAGACACTCTGAGTGGGTATCAAATCTGGTACCAGTAAGGAAAAAGTCCAGAGAAATCAGACTCTGCGTAGATTTCAGGAACTTAAACCGTGCATCAGATAAAGATAACTATCCTGTGCCACCCATGGAGCAGCTGCTATAGATGGTTTCAGGTTCTGAACTGTTTTCATTATTAGATGTTTTCTCTAGCTACAATCAAGTGTTAGTAGCTGAAGAAGACAGATTAAAGACAACGTTCAGAACTAAATGGGGAACCTTTGCCTATAGAAGAATGCCTTTTGGGTTGATTAATGCTGGAGTGACATTTCAGAGGGATATGGACATAGCTTTCCATGGATTTATTGGACGAAGTGCTGTAGTGTACCTTGACGACATTACAATATTCTCAAAGAAAATAGAAGAGCACGCATTTCACTTAAGGCAAATTTTCGAACGCTGTCGAAAATATGGCATCTCCCTCAATCCTAAGAAATGTGTGTTCGCTGTCACGGAAGGCAACTTGCTAGGTCACATTGTCTCGAAGAAAGGAATCTCTATAGACCCAGAAAGAATCAAGGCCATTGAACAAATCCCCTTGCCCCACAATAAGAAATGGATGCAGTCTTTTATGGGAACTATAAACTTTGTGCGAAGGTTTGTACCTGATTTCGCTCAGACTATTAAGCCGTTGCAGCAGATGGTCAAGCAGAATGCTCAATTCAAGTGGACTGAACTTGAGAAGAATGCTTTCAGCAAAATTAAAACTGCTGTTGCACATGCACCCTCCTTGAAAAGTCCAGATTTCGATAAAGACTTTATTTTATATACTTTTGCATCCGATGATTCACTGGCAGCTGTGCTCACCCAAAAGGAAGAAAGGGGGGATGAATTGCCAATCTCCTTTATGAGTACTGGTATACAAGGGGCTGAATTAAACTACCCAGCCATTGGTAAGCAAGCTTACACAGTATTTAAGGCAGTGAAGCAATTCAGGCCTTATATATTAAAAAATCGAACCAAGGTAATAGTCCCCTACCCAGCTGTAAGATCCCTTCTCATACAGAAAGAGTTAGGAGAAAGGAGGGGCAACTGGGTAACAGCTCTTCAAGAATACGACCTTGAATTCAAACCAGCCTCTATAATTAAAGGACAAGGGTTGTGCAAGCTGATGACCGAAAGTGGGAACAATGAAGAGTAAGCATGGGAGGATGAGGCCGAATTACATGTAATGGATGTATGTCCTTTGTTTACAGCTCCTGAGTCTTGGTATAGAGACCTTGTGCATTACCTGCAGTCAGGGCTATTGCCAAAACATTGGAATTCCAAGAAAAGAAGAGAGCTGCGTCTTAAATCGGCCTCCTATCAACTTGTTGGAGGAGTATTATTCAGACAAAATTATGACAGGGTTCTCCTCAGATGCTTAGAAAAAGAAGATGCAAAGAAAGTAATGTCAGAATTACATGACGGTCCTGCTGGAGGACATTATTCAGGGGATACCACAGCCCACAAAATCCTCAGGGCAGGTTACTACTGGCCTACGCTCTTTAGATATGCACACGCACATGTCAGGAAGTGTGATATTTGCCAAAGGTGTAGTGGGAGACAGCCTAAAGCAGCAGCACCGCTAAAGCCTGTAATGATCACGGAACCATTCAAGCAATGGGGGATGGATATTATTGGAGAAATAAAACCAAATTCTTCTCTGTAGCAGAAGTACATTCTGATCGCTACTGATTATTTCACTCGCTGGGTCAAAGCTATCCCGCTACACAAGATAAATGAGGACGAAGTCCTCAGTTTTCTGCAAGATCATATCATGACCAGGTTTGGAGTTCTAATTTCGTTAGTTTTTGATAATGCTAAATAATTTTCATCAATTAAATTAACTGCTTTTTCTCATGATAAAGGAATAAAATTGCACTATTTTGCTAATTACTATCCACAAGGGAATGGCCTGGATGAATCCTCTAACAAAAATCTGATTAGAATTCTGAAGAAGACTGTGGTAGAAAACCAGAGGAGTTGGCACTCAGCATTACCAAATGCCCTTTGGGCCTATAGAGTCACCCCCAAGTCTGCAATTGGAGTGTCTCCATATACCCTTGTCTATGGTAAAGAAGCCATCCTTCCTCCCAATATCATGTTGCCATATTCCATACTAGCTCAAGAGTCCAAAGGGTCTGATGATGAAGTTTTACAGATAAGGATATATAATCTAATGAAAGCAGAAAAGGCTAGGTCTAAAGCTAAAGAACGCTTTAAGCAACAACAAGAGTCGGTTAAGAGATGGTTTGAAAAGCATAAAGCTGGAACAAAGGACTTCGAAGTGGGAGACTTAGTCCTCAAATGGGATCATGCCCATGATGAGAAAGGAAAGCATACTAAGTTCCAGCAGTTGTGGGTAGGCCCTTTTCAAATTGCAGCCAAGCTTGGTCCTTCTACTTACAAGTTGCAAGATCTGCAGGGGTGGGAGGAGAACCTACCAGTAAATAATTTGGTTCTCAAGCCTTATTTTTCCTAAGTTTGTTTGATTTATTCTGTCTTGTATATACATAATTTATTTGGCTGTCTTTTGAGTCATGTTTTTTAGCTTGTTTTGTTGATTTCAATAAAGGGAGCAAACCTGCGGTTGCATGAGGAACATCCAAAATTTCTGGGTTTGATAAACATTTTGGTATCGGACTGTGTGTTGTTTTTTATATGAAAGAACTTCTTCGAGTTTAGTAGTTTTCTCGAGCAAATCTGTGTGCGTTGAAGTCCTTCCTAACCCCTGTGAAATAAACCGGATTCCAAGAGTCCGGAATACTATGTTGATGCTCCATCCACGTCACACTTAAAATGTCTAGGGGATGACAGCAGAGGACCCATGGAAAGAAGCAAGGTAAACAGTATATTAAATATAAATGATCCCATGCCAATAAATGAACGCCAAAAGGCTGATAAGAATCAAGGAACTCCTATGAAAATCATCATACATCAAGGCAGATGCTGAATCATAAATACTAAATTGCCGAAAGATCCTCTCCATCCGTGAGCTTAAACTTGAAGTACACCACTCACACAAAAGGACACTATGGGATAGAGGATCCTGAATTAAAATTTAGTAAGAAAGGCATGTAAGCAAACTCATATGAAAAGGGACAAAAGTCCAAAAGCACAAGAAAAAGTGTTAAAACGGCATGGGAATGAGGAACAAATGAATATTTCTATTTACCATATGCTACAATCCTGTGGTGTCCAAAGCTATTAGCCACCTGAAGACAAAGGTAATAATGAAACTCATCCTCTGGCCTCAGCATAGTTATCTAGACTTAACGATTCTGGTTTCCACTCTTCCTAATTGGACTGTCATTAAAGATTAAGGGTACACACTTCGGTCATTTGAGAAATCCATATTGCTGGAAGAATTCAATATGATGCTTTTGCTATTGAACAGTCTGTCACTCAAAGGTTAATCGCCCAGAGATCTAAGTTTACCAGGTAATCGCCAGTTGTTGCTGCTACAACTTTTCTCCCCAAATCTCTTAAATTTTGGGCCCCTCCTCATAACTGAATATCGCTTCAGTTTGTTCCATCCTTGATGTTTCTTCGGTCATGCTTTAAGTCTGGATGTTTTGAATATTAGATTGCGGCTTGTTTTTAGATATCGTTTGTGTTTGATTTTCGTGTTGGATCGAGGGTGTGAATTTGGAGAAGTCAAATCTTTGTCCTTTAAGGCCGCCATTTTGCATGAAGAACGACTTTAGCTGTTGCTGATCCTTAACTGTTCAAAGCACTTAAGTTTTCTTGAATCGGGCATCTTTTTATGTTGAATCAGAAGCTCCAATCCTTCTCCCTTCCGCTGTTGCAGCTGCCAAAGTGGTTTGGCATCCGAAGTATAAATTGCTCCGACTACCGACGCGCATTGATCTTTATTCGCCTTTTGTTGTTGCGGCTAGGAAATCCATTTGACTTCTGATGTACAAACCGTGCCGACTTCCGATTGAAGCATTTCCTTCCTGCATCGAGTATCTTTAGCCTTCTCTTGTCCACCGTTGCAGCCAGGAAAGTATTTCCACGTCCGATGCCAAAACTTGCTCACTGCCGATTTATAGCCTTCCCACCCAAGGCTTAATTGAGACTCTGTCCGGATGTACCTGGCTATTTTCTTGTGGATTGACCATTCCGAGCAGATAATTTTAATGTTTAAAATCCCATTCCAAAGAATGATGCACCGAAATTGTTTGCAGGAGGAATTCGATGGATTGTTGAAGCGACCCGGAGTGAAGGCTTAGCTTGGTCAAATCGAAACCAGCAAGGTCACAAGAAAGACAAAGGAGAGAAAAGGAAAAATGAGAAAACAATAGAGGTACAGACTAGGAAGACCTATCAGTTACTGATCAGGAGATGAACGCTCATAGAAAACAATTGGGAAGACAAAACGGCCAGAAGAGGAAGCTGAAACATTTGGAGGGACTGGAAAGTCAGACGTTGGGGGATCCCTAATGAACGGGGGGGGTGTAGTTTAAATACTGTAAAGATAGGACTGATAGGGGTCTTTTTCCTTGGAAAAATTTGTAAACTCTTTTTCTTGTAAGAGGAACTACTTCATTTTACAGTCAGAAAGGGAAACTTTTACCTATTGGAGAGAGCAAAATGTGGAATGTATCAATGCGACTAAATGAATAATGTTGAAGAGGAACTATTTCGTTTTCAGCTGTGTTTCATTTACTGTGAGAGTATTAAACTTCCTTAACCTATGTTCTTGTTGAGTGTTCTTCAGTATCTTTTGGGATGTCTTCCACTGTGAGTAATAAATGTTGTTCATAAAATGATCGGCTATCTGGTTGTTTAAATATCTGTAATTGTTCATGTGTCTTGAATGAAGTATCAGCTATCTGTCACTCTTCATAATGCACGTACGAAATGTATTACTCACCAATGAATGATAACTCTACTCCCTAGGGATAGTTTAGATAGTTAGTTTATTTTTGTGTTGTATGTGTTTTGGGTGCTTGTGAACCTTAAGACGAGAGGTAAGAACCTATGCATCACATTGTGACTGTTCCTTGCATCTTTAGCTCTCTGCATTGTTAGTTAGGCACTTGCATATCATACATTAAGTTAAAAAACACAAAATTCACAGTGGACCAGGCCGCAACCGGTAAAACCTTTGTTTTGTTACTTTGACCTGTGATAGCTGGACCGTAAACTGGATGGATTCCCTATACCAAACAGTCAACGGGCTAGTTAGGAACGTTGATTGGGGAGAATCCCTTACTGTTGTCTCCTGCGAATTTCCAGGCCCCAACACCTCCCTTCCATTTATCCAATTTCAAAGGTGAAAGACCCTTATCCAAGTTGATTGGAGAAGAGGCCATTCACACCTCTTATTAGATATTAATGTAGTTGTTTGTTTCATGTCCAATTCACCCTATAGTTTGAGGTCATCTCATAGCTATCCTTCTTCTATCTCCTCTTTCATTCTCCTCTCTATGCTTATGTTATAGTGTTGATAGCGCACTAGTGGATGTATAAAAAATGATGATGGAGTCCTTATGGCCCCATTAATGTAAGATCTGATATATGGAATAGTGTTGAGCTGCATATCTAATCCATAGTTATAAATCCCATGTGAACCATGTATAAAATCCAAACAATCATCTCATTCGAGCTAGTTTTCCTCTATATTTCCTTGTGAACTTCTAGAGCACTTACACATCAAAATTGCATCAGACTTTCTCTATGTTTTTGCATTTGCTTCAAAATACTTTGATGTACTATAGATGACCAATTTATTTTATGCCAACCTCTTAGGAATTCAATCAAAATTTATGTAAAATTTTCCATGTTTATTGTTTATACTTTCCATGCATGTATATGTGTTACAACTTTATGCTTTATGAGTGAAATAGAAGGTTATAGATCATGATAAATGTTGCATTTTGGTTACCATTAAATTCCTTTATCTAAGAAAATATTGTATTCAGATATTAGGAAGCATATCACAACTGTTTGGAATCCAAAAGAGTCAATGACCATTGGGTTGTTTCAACATCGAAATTGCTAGTAATTTTTCCTTTCATTCCTCCTTGGTTAATCCAAGTCATAAATGTTTTTAGCAAGTGTATGAGTGTAGATTGATCAGGATTCCCTAAGACCCCTCAATCCCTTCTATATAAAATTCAAAAATAATTTGGGGCAATTTGGAAAAATATTGGATTTCACTAACTTCCAAAGTTCAAAATTAACTAGAATTTACACAAACTTTCATGGTAGGGACATTATAGTTAAGGGTAGGGGGGTGGCACAGATATAGAGAGGGGGGGCTATTAGAGGTAGGGAGAGAGGGGATATTATTAGGGTGTTATAGCTATATATTGGGTGGGGTGTTATAGGCTTAGAGTTAGAAAGAAAGGGGGAGGATGTTAGGGGTTATAGCTAGAGAGGGGAATGTTAGGGGGTTAGAGGTAGATAGTGGGGGAGGGGGTTAGGGAGTTAGGGGTAGGGGGAGTAGGAGAGAGATAGAGAGAGGGGGAGTATGAGAGATATAGAGAGAAGGGGTGTTGTTAGAGGTAAATATATATGGGGTGTGTTAGGGAGTCAAAGGTAGAGAGTGGGGGGTTGGGGTTGAGAGACTGGTGAGGTTCAGTGAAGATGGAAAGATAAACTTTCCTCAGTTTGAGAAGTATTTTCATTTCTATGGATTCTTATTTTGATATTGGTAATTGTTTTATTTTTATATGTTTTGAAGAGAAGATTGAGTTCCTAGTAATTCTTGTCATTTTTTTAAATAGAAACCACTCATGGAAAGTGGAGATGCTACAGTAGATAAATGCCATATTTTTAGGAAGAAGACAACAAACGAATATGAAGAATCCATGAGCCTGTTATGGCACCTTGAAGGTGCAGGGTCTATGGGGATATATAAGAATGGTTTTTATGGTGTTGTCCAAGGTTTATCACCATTGAGTATTTGTTTTTGAATTATTGATGCAAAATATGTGTTCGTTTCTCCATAGTATGCTCATAGGAGATGCCTAGAGAATTGGTCCCACAAAAAAGGAGATTCCATATGTGAATTTTGCTATCAAGTTCATGTATTTTTATTCTACAATTATAATTACCCTATAATAATACCCTATCTTAATACCTTGAATCAACAATGTATTGATAATCATATTTTCCTTCGTCCAATTTGGTTTTAGAACTTGAAAATTCTGGTGGCAAAATAGACACATACACGATATGAATCCAAGAAACATGCACATGATTTTGTTCACAAAATTGTGTCCATGATATGCACCACTGCAACTTTATTGTATATGCCACTAAGGAATAGGAAGGTTTAGGGGGTTAGATGTGGGGGGGATTTTGTTAGGGGTTTTAGGGGTAGTGGGAGTAGGAAAGAGATAGAGAGAGGGGGGAGGGGGAGGGGGTTAAGGGTAGGGAGAGTAGGAGAGAGAGAGAGATAAATGGGGTTGTTAGTGAGTTAGAGGAAGAGAGAGAGGGGTAATTGTTAGGGGGTTAGAGGTAGATATGGAAAGGGTATTAGGGGGATTAGGAGAGAGATAGAGGGGCAGAGGAGTAGGGGGAGTAGGAGAGATATAAAGAGAGGTGGGAGGGGGTTTTTAGGGTAGGGAGAGTAGGAGAGATATAGAGAAAGGGGGGTTAGTAGGAAGTTATATTAAGAGAGAGAGGGGTAAGTGTTAGGGGGTTAGAGGTAGAGAGGGGAAGGGATTTAGGGGGTTACATATAGGGGTAGTAGGAGAGAGGTAGAGATAGGGGGGGTTAATGGTAGGGGGAGTATGAGAGAGACAGAGAAAGGAGGGGGGTTAGGGGAAGGGGGATTATGAGAGAGATATAGAAAGGGGGAGTTGTGAGAGGTAGATAGATAGGGGGTATCAGTGGGTTAGAGGTAGAGAAAGGGGGTATTAGGGGGTTATGGGAGGGGGGAGTATGAGAGAGATAGATATATGGGGGTCGGTTAGAGGTAGGGAGACTATGAGAGAGATATACAGGGGGTTGCTAGGTGACTTGAGGTAGAGAGAGAAGGGCGGGTATTAGGTGGTTATAGGTAGAGAGAGGGGATGTTATGGGGTTAGAGATAGATAGGGGGATGCATTAGGGGGTTAGGGGTAAGGGGAGTAGGTGAGAGATAAAGAGAGGCAAGGTGAGTAGGAGAGAGATAGAGAGTGGATGGGTTAGGGGTAGGGGGTTAGAGGTAGAGACAGAGGTGGGAGTGTTAGGGGTTAGTGGTAGAGAGAGGGGGGATATTAGAGGTAGAGAGAGAGAGAAGGTGGTGTTGAGGGGTTAGAGGTAGATGTGGGGTTGTTAGGGTGTTAGGTTGTAATAACTCAAAAATTCATAAAAATTTAAAAATTTTCATTTGACATAAAATGTCAAATGTCACTGCTAATATACCACTAACTATTAGCAGATAATAAAACAATTTGTAAGAGAACCAAGGATTACTTCTTTATGAGATTTTGTATAATCTAGAGGCTTATGTTTAAAAACTGTGTTAGGACTATTTTCAACTTAGCAGTTGTAATTTTCTAGAAAGTAGAAAAGAAACTTGTATCTTACTGATGCTAGCTATACTATTGATTTATTTTGTCAATTAGGGAAAGTTTCTATTGTGAAATTCGGGATTACTTAGCTTAAAGCTAACATAGTGGGACTGATAGTTCTTTACAGGTTTTAACAGATAAGCGTATGTTCCAGTAAAAATAATATTTATATTCAATTCAAGAAGATACTTTTCTAACATGATTATGATGCTATATTTAGAATGTTTAAAAGCATCCTGTCTCCATAAAAGGTAACGTGGATCTTGATTATGTCGTCAAACTCCGTAAGGATGTTAACACAAAACTACATATGCATGGGTTAAAATTGCATAGTCAAATACTATCAAAATGACATCAAATCATTTGGATGATTATGATTACAATTCTAATGAACACTTGTATTCCTGCTTACATTAATTAAAATCTAGAGTTTATATGGAAATAAATAAATTTCACAGCTTAATGCTTAGATCACTCAACATTGTTTGGTGTCTATCACATTATATCCTTGTTCTAGGGTTTTATAAACAATGTTTTCTCAATAAATAACCAAAACCCATTTTTACTTCCATCTATTTACTCATTATTAGGATGCTAGGTTTACACTGAGATTCTTATATGGGTCTAGGCACTGCATTTAGTAGCATTTCCAAAAACACAATGCATTTAAGAAATGGGTCAAGATTTTAATTCTAGTTGGAAGAATGCTTTGTAAATGCTTACAGTTTATACTTTAATTTCTTTTTATTGTATCCTATACCTAAATTTCCTAGTGTACCCATTAGCTAAAGCCACACCTTTTACACAAGGATGTCTAATAAACTCTTGAGGTAAGTTTGTTGATTTACGTGACATAGGAGATCTTGTTATTTGTTTGGTTCTAATTATCATTTTACTTTCCAGCTCCTTAACAAATCAAAAGACTAATTCTAGGAATCATTAGATCTCCTTCTTACTATAGTTTAACATTAAAAAATTATGTCTCTTACACATTTTTCATCAAACATAGTGATTAAAATAACTACCTCACTTTGACCCATAACCTTACCCTAAAAGAAAATCATTTCTCTAGTTTCTATAGTTTATAAACTAGGCACCAAAATAGATCGAGGTATATTTCATCAATGGTAATCAAATTTATAATGTATAAATGATTACTATTTTGATTGTAATAATTTTTATGCATATTTGAAATGACATATGTGACTATAGAACTTCTACCCACGCTCATGAAAAATATCGAAGGACACAAGGAGGATCAAACAAATGGATAAGTTGACTTTGATCTTTCCCTAAACTTCATTTGCGAGAGAGTGAGGGTTCTTTCGAATGGTGCGACCGATTTGTGAGCTCATGGCCACCATTAGTCCTTACTGAGCTCTAGTTTTTTTCATTTCCACCGTGAGCTGGATCTTGTAAAGAAAATACCTTGGTTTTTAAGTGTTAAAGGCTACTGTTGTAAAATGCGTGGGAAAAAATTCCTTCACCAGGCTGAGGACTATGAGTCTTGTTCCACATCAGTCCGGAGAACAACATTTTTAAGTTGAGTGTATCCCTCATTCAGGTTGGGGTTGTGTTTGTTCCATCCCAAACGTGACTTAGGGATTTAGGGTGTTACGGCACAATAGTTACTGAGGTAAACACTTTCCAAAGTGCCCACGACTTGGCCCAAGGGCTGTGCATTCTCGGTTTCTACAAACTGAAAGCATTAACAGGTAACGGCCTATCCTGTTTTTTTTTAAGAAGGATATTTAAAATTTATTTTAAAAAATATTTTAACCATTGAAATGGCTACTCTGTGCAGGTTCTCTTCACAGTTTCGGATGTTGAAGATGAGCTCCTTCTTTCAACCTTCTGATATGTAGACCATGGTAAGCCCTAGTTGCACTGAGGGTTTCTCCTGCATTGGTATTATGGTGGTAGGAAAACAAGAGATTATGTTGTGTTGGTTAAGGCTCGTCCTTAGTTTACTTGTTAGGTTACTTCTTCATGTTGTTTTATTTGTGTAAAACTTTTAAACCCTAAAGGGTATTATGGCGAGAAACCTTAAAGGTTGTAGCAACCATGACTTGTGATTTTCTTGAAAGTGCCTTACGGCCTTGGAGATGTAAAAACATTATGTTTTTCACTCTCACCTTAAGCTATGATGGTATTATTTCGATTACTGTCTGGTTTAACGAGTCTGGTAAAATAGATATAGGTTTATGGCAGTATTGGTTACCAATTCGGGTTACTGTTTTGTTTTAAAATATATAGATTATTTTTTAGCAGGCTTAAGCCTTAGCCTAATATTTATAAAAACCATTATACTTATTTAATTTTGTTTCCATTAAATTGTTGACAGTGTTATGTAATTTACAATTTCATTTAATATGAATGATTTGTAGTGATTTACTGTTTTGAATTTTATAACATGTTCTTAGGTGAATTACTTACTTGGTTTTTCTCTCAGAATGGTTATTATCTTTAGTTACTTACGGTTTAGTAATGAGATGGATTTTACAGAAATGGTTTTAGTTCTGTTTTCTATTTTACTTTCAGTAGAAAATTATTTACAGCTGTTAAATTCTATATTATGATTTAAAGAGTGAAATTCTATTCTTAGGAATAAAACCTACCTCTTGTAAAATTTAAGTAAATTTCAAGGGTTACAGTAAAACAACATCTGTATTTCGAAAACAGTATATAAATGTAACTTGGAATAAATTATTATAAAGACTTATGAAGTACTAGCTAGGTTAAAACCCCAAGTACTATTTTTTTATTGTTCCTATATTTGTTTATTTAACTTTATTTATTGTATTTAGAATAAATATCAGTACTAGTAATAGTTTTGTGATTAATATGACTACTAGTGACTAATGTATACTCTATTATTTTCCTGTAATTAGATATTACAAATACTTTTAGTAGATAGAGTAAGTACTACTAGTCACTCTATAAATGAATCACATAAAAACAATGTAAGTAATCATTTGCATTTTTCATAGAGAGTAATAAACAAATATACTTATTTAACTTAAACAACCAGCTGTACTAAAGTACCACCTTATAAAAGACGTGGAAAAATACAGTGTGGTAATTTCTTTCTATTCATGTTTCATTTACTAATATTCCTACTAGTTTAAATATAATCTACTAATTACTAATATTATCAATAAACAATGTTATTTTCTTCATAAACCTTAATGTAACAATAACATACATATCTTGAAAAACTAGTAATCATTTTCTGAAGATAGTAAATAAATTATAAATAAACTTGAACAAATACAAACCTATCAAATGATGAGGTGACAACAGCTTAAGGAGGTTGTTCCTCCCAACCAAATCCTGGAGAAGTCTTAGTCTGCACTTCCTCAGGACCCCGGAGCCTGTTTCCTGGTCCTCCTAGTAGAGTACTGGGTGAAGGATGTATCCTTAAGACCTTCTGTTACCTGACTAGTCAAATTACAACAATAATCCAAACCTGCTTATAGGAGTAAGAACTTCAGCCTAAAATCTGCATAAGTTCAGTTCTTAGCACTTAACCCATCAAAATCACTTCAATAAGTCCCCTCCATTGAATTTCTCATGTGCACTTCATTCACACTGAATGATCACCTTTCCAGAATGAGCATCCTTAGCTGTCTTCAATCAGAATTTTTATAATAGTGCCTAGGTATTTTGGGTTAGTTTTTACTTAATGAGCCACCTGCTCCAATTCCACTTTCTTGGGGAATCATGACCACAAATATAGGGAAGTTGACACCTACAACAGTTAGAAGTAGTTTGAGGATGCTGACACTTGTCAATATACTCTCCACCCAA
>LPNX011221395.1:126452-191572 GCA_001517045.1 Pseudotsuga menziesii | reverse complement strand
TAGGGTGGAGGGGCTTTAAGTTGATAGTTTTATTAAATGGCGATCCTTTTAGTGTTAATCCTTTCACACTACTTGAAATCTAGAAAAGAAATCTCTGATATTTTTTGGATGGTATGAAATTTCAGCAATACAATCAAAGGACGGTTGAGCAAAAGCTCAAATGAGATATCGACACATAGAGGGGCCAAGTGGGGTATTATGGGTTAGTAGTAGGGGAAGCATAGGGATGTGTGTGTATTTTAGAGAGAGAGAGGGAGAGAGAGGTAGTGCAGTGTTAGGGGTTAGGTTTAGCGTGTAACCACTACCTTTTATGTTACAAAACGCATGCTTGTTTTATAAGAACATAATGTGTATATGTTTTCTATAGTATAAATAATATTTTTTCATATCCAAAAGTCACTCTAATAGGTTGAACAACAAAATACAGTCGAGTTCATACATTGTTCACAAAAGCATGCAAAAAAACTCTCATTTTTATCATCACATTTTACATTCTCCATCATTTAGTTACTAAAAATTGAGGAGTGTTAGGATTATTATTAATCGTTCCTTTGACCACATAAGTATATTTATTCATTTCCCTATATTATGAGGTATTCATCACTTCACCAGTTCAATGGGGACACATCTAGTGGACATATACCACTTATTGTAGCTGTCTGCATGAATATTGGTGCTCCAGGGATCAATCCCTATAATTTAGGAACCCACTTGGAGTGCCACCAGCAGTGTGCAATAGTTGAATCTAGTAGGTATTTATTTATGTCCAGTTGTGCTCTTATTCCCATCAGTTAGTTTACTCTCAGTCTCTCTAGCTCCAGTTTGCATGATTTGAGGGAGGTATGGAGAATTTACTCACATACCCTCTTTCGTTAATTGGCTATGAACTGTTTTAGAGATATGGAGTTGAGTTATCTCCTGAGTTAGTATAGGTTGGTTGATTCATATGCCTCTTTAGGTATTCAAATTATTCCTTGATGTTGTATTATATATTCACCCACAATAATGAATAATATTGTATGTAATATTTCTCATATTTTTCTTCAACTCATTGTGTATTAGCAATTATTATTCTTCTCTATATTTCTCTTGTGCAATCTAAGTGAAGATTACTTATGTTCCAAGATATTCCTGACAGAATCTAATATGGTATTAGATCCTAGTCAGGCTATTCTAATATCCCTCAGATACTTCCATTGATGTATCAGAAGAAACTAGGTTCTACATAATTCCTGGAATAATTACATTTCTCCCTTTGGATTCTATCCAAAGAAGTCTATCCAGGTGTGTTGCACTCATATAATTTTCTCACTATCAAAGTAGAGGTTGATTTGTCTTACAAAAAATTTCTTTCTAGTTTTGTGCATGTATTCAGTTTTCTCACCAATAGCGCAGGAATAGAGCATGAATCTATTTAAGATAGTAACCTTGACTTCCTTAAATTATCATGAATGGAAAGCCAATATTGGGATACTGTTGTGCAACATAGGTATCTACAGAGTTACTATGGCCTTATAAATCAAACCAAATGTAGTTGTTGAGAAAGCAAAGTGGCAAAGCAGGAAGGATGAAACTTATGGATTTTGTTCTCTCTCTCTCTCTCTCTCTCTCTCTCTCTCTCTCTAGAACTTCTTTTCCATCTTGATGGATTAAACTTCCCTAATGAAGTGTGGATAAAACTTGAATATTTCTTTAATGGAAAGAAAGATGATCTTAGAGGGCATCAATTGGAGAATGAGTTGATCTCATTGATACCAAGTGAATTCAAAACATTTGAGGAATTCATCACCAAGTTTAAGTCACTGGTGCTTTTTCTAAAGAAGTGTGGGATTAATAGGAAAGAAGATAAATTAATCCTCTCCATCCTATCAAATATGGGTTCGAAATAGTTAGTTTTTTTGTCAAAATTCCATGCCAATAAGCTTGCAATTTGAAATTTGAGGATTCCATCCCTGTATGCATTCATAGATTCTCTCACTCAAGAGAAAGTTAAGATGGTTCAAATGAGGACTCTAAAAACCTCAAAGAATCACGCGTTTTCATATCTTCAAAGAAATAATTTCAAGTCCAGAGGAAAGATAAAAGTGAAGGATAAGAATCCAAATTCAAACTCCAAAGATGAAGGTTCTTACTTTGTTGATGAAGGCGTGAATTCCAAGAAGAAGGGAAACAAGAAAGGAAGATCAAAGTGTACCTATTGAAGAAAAAAATTTCATAATGAAAAATATTGTTTGAAAAATAAGATGGAATCATGACTCATTTTGTCAAAAGAAACAACATTGATGTTCCATATTTTGCAAGAAAGGAAGGAACGGAAAATTATGTTGATCCCCATGATCACTACCATACTGTGTAATTCAACGGTAATGATTGTCATATTTTTGTTTCCATAATTAAATATGTTCCTGATGTATCTTATTTTTATAATAATTCTAATATATCAGAATCAGAAATCTTTTTTCCTCCTTTGAAAAAGAAACCTATCATTTCCCCGGAGCCATCTCATCTCAATACTAGTTTTTTGCCACTAGTTCATGACTTTCCTTCATCCAACTCTTTCAAAATCCATTACAATTATTATTTATCTGATTTATAAGAATATTTTCAGGATTATATGCATGTTATTACACCCTTATCCCATCCATTTGATGTTCAAAAGACCCTACAACTCCCAAATTCTCTAGTTGGTAAACTAGACAATTTCATGGTTTCCTATATTGTATCATCGGTGCAAGTTGTTATTATGTATTTGTTTTCCATAATCAATTGGTTTTTAATAT
The DNA here is from genome assembly GCA_001517045.1 of Pseudotsuga menziesii. NCBI lineage: Eukaryota > Viridiplantae > Streptophyta > Pinopsida > Pinales > Pinaceae > Pseudotsuga > Pseudotsuga menziesii. The sequence continues at coordinate 188,792 of LPNX011221395.1, read as the reverse complement.
CATTGGATATATGTGGGATTTTTTTACATACATTTGGATCTGATATAACCTTTATTAGGTCGAATTTTATATCCTTATGTTCTCCATATTTTCCCAATTGTCAATGTAGACTAGTTGCACCTAGTTTTCCTACTGTGACTCAACCTGATTTTGGAGCCACTATACCTTGGTTGTTTGATGCTCCATGTGACTTAATTTATGATATTTCAGAGCCTCATAATATCTATTACACAATTATAAATTTTTCACATAAGTTTGGAAAGAAGGTTTATGATTGGGTTCACCATTATGCAGCTACTCTAGAAATTGAGCCTACCGATTTCATTAATGTTCTTTGGTTAGGAGATGATTGCAAAAATATATTTTACATATATGATTTAATGTTAATATCTGATATTTTATCTTGTCACATCAATAATCATTCACATGATTCTCCTTCATCGCCAGAAGATGATCTTCAATGGGTTTCTCCTCATGTTTTTTGTTTACACAACATTGGAAAACATATGCATGCTCAAGGCATCTACACCAACACCAAAAAAAATTTCAACAAGAAGTAGTGCATTCAGCTTATTCAAGTGAATAATAGTACTGAGTGAAGACATTCATTTAAATTTTGTGCCATGTCCATTTTTTAGGAAGGATTTTCCCTGTGTGGTTTTTCCTTTTTCCTCAGTTTACATGGACAAATATTTTTTTACATTTAGATTTTAATGGGTGACCTTTGGTCTTTGTTGTCAGGTGTTAGCACTCAGATTTTACCCTCATTTTTGACAAGGTAAACCCCAAGTTAACCACAATACCAATCTTTAGGAAATAAAGATGGCTTCTTTCTCTCTCGAGAGGGATCTCTCAATGTATTTTCTCTTAGGACAGATATATATGAATAAAAGATAAAATTAAGATTGTTGGTTGTTGAAACAAATGTACATTGGGAATGGATTCATAATGTGGAACAATAACATTAACAATGTTTCTTTTTCGAAAACTTTAACAGAGGAAAGATAACAATCCCATTACAGTCAAAAATCTTTTGTCTCGTGATTATAGAAGAAATCAGAAATAGTCCATTAATTTGGGCATCTAACTAGGATGGATCCAACATTAACTTTATATGAAGAAGTTTGTAAATGTTTGAAAGTAAAATATAGAGCATATGATTATGAATTTTGTGCTATTGTAAAACTCATTCAAACATGAAAGGGAAAACATTATGGAAGTAAATAACATGAAACACATACACATGAGAAAGGAAAGTAGAGACTGTAACAAAGACAAAACATGAATCTCTGAAAAAGGCCATCTTCGGTTCTACAATTTTATTAATCTCTAAAAATAACAAATCACAATGCAAAATCTCACAGGTTCCAACCCTTGTTTCATTACAAAAACTTGTTCTTATACAAAATCGCTCCCTGAGCTGGATAACTATCTCTAAAAATAGGAAATAACTGTATTTTTACATATGTCATCTATAACTACTAACTGATAACTACTTTTGAAAATAAACTACAACCTAATTAACTAATCTTCAAAATTTTAGTCTTCGGCAGGTCTTCAATATTTCTTCCTCGGCGCAACCTATACCTTGTATTTCCATATTTTTCCATTGTCTTTCATTGTTTGACATTTGGAAGCTCTAGGATGGCCATATCCTTAGCCAACACTCTCAGCTCCACATGCTCCATGTAAAAAACTTTGGTAGTTGTGCACATGTGGTCCTAAAGGTGAACAACATTTCAAAACCTTCTGATAACTTATCTGTTATTGTCTTTCCAAATAAAGACTATTGCATATCATCAAATTTTATGGGTTCTATTCTGTAGTTGATAAGCAAATTATGGTATTCTTTTTTAGAAAACATGCCACCTTTTTCCTCCCAGAAGATAGGTAGTCCCTTCTTAAACAATGGATTAAACTTGTCAATAAATAATTTCACTTGGTGTGTCATGATGTCAACATTCGCTTGCACCATGTCCAAATGTTGGTGCTTGTTCACGATCTTTCTGGCCCATGTGATGACTGAGATTCTATATTTTATGTTGGTTTTCTTTATATCACCCTCAGTCAATCCATTCAAAAAACTGATAGTGTTATTTTCAGTATCTATAGGTTTCTTATTTAACACTTCTTTTACTGCTGCAACACTTTGCCTGGCAGACTAAACAACAATTTCTTTATCCAAAACGTAATCTAAATGAAGGCTAAGCTTTGTCGTTTCAACAATAATCATATCCCACATGATATGTTTTGCTTCTTGCACAGGAAACTGTCATGTCACTTGTTTCATGAGTTTATCATTCTTTTTCTAGTAAGTCTTTACATTTTCTCTCTCAAGTTTTCCTTTCCTCTTATTGATTCAGTGAAACATTCTCCAAATTCTTGTTTTGGTTATTCAATCCCACTATCTCTAAATCCCTTAGGATAAATTGAGACATAACCTGTACAACAGATTATGCATCAGTTTGTGCAGGAGGTGAAATAATTTGCAATTCAGGCTCCCTGCCCTTTTCATTCAATTCCTTCTCCAGTTCTTCCTATTTTTTCTTCAAAGCTTTCTCATTCTCAACCTAAAGGCCCATATCTCTTTCCCACTACTTCTCTTCTTCAGCAAACTTTAAGAGATTTGATTTATAATCATTCAATTCTTCATTAAGACTTTATTTTTCTTTCTCCAACTATGTATGCTCTGTAGCTTGTATGAGTTGGGTAGTTGGAATTTTCAATTTATTTTTGAGGAGTTGAATAGTGTTATCTTTTTCATTTATCAGTTTTTGAGTAGTTGCTCCCTTATCAGCTTCATTATCAGCAGTTAGTAATTCACCTTGAATCTTCTTTATTTGTTGTTGATGAGATTTATTTTCAACCCTCTCTTGTCTCAGCTAGTTTTCAATTTTACTCTTACCAGATTGCAGTCTAGACACCTTCAAAGTGGCCTTGAGTAGGTCACTATAGATTACCTCTCCAATCTGTTTGTGAAGAAAAATCATATCATGTATGGGAATTTTTTCTAAATTCATCCTCATCTTAGCAACTTTGTTTTTGGTGGCTATAGGTAAGTTTAAAGTGTTTTGAACATGATCTCTAACAATAACTAAAACCACATCCTTGCTGGATATTTTCCTAACATATGCATACAACTTGAGGGATTCATATGTTGATACTTACTTATCTAACTTGTATTTGTCAAATAACTCAGCTTTGGTTTTGAACTAAGAAGTAGAGTCCTTAGGTGTCTCCGAGAAGTCTTACTCCTTTATTTCAAAGGTTGGTCCTTTGAATTTCATTTTCTTTTTCTTGCCTTTGACATCTGCTACTTGAACTATATTCCCTATCTCTTCAATATTCTTCTTCTTAGAATTTTTAGAAGTGTCTTCTTATTCTATATCCATAGCATCAGAGAATTCACTCTTATTAGTTCTCTCAGAGTGTCTGAAAATAGGAGATATTCTCTCAACTACTTGAACAATAATTAATGGATTTGGCTATGTGGAACTGGCATATTTCATAGGTGAAGTGGAACCTTTCTGCATATCCTCCTCACTCCTTATATCTTGAGGATAATCAATCCAATTGGAACTGCAACTTCTTGATGTTCAAAGGGTTTGTTTTTATTCACTTGTCTTATTATGGATATAACATGGTGGGGATCATAATTAACAACTGACACAGTTTTAAATCTCTTTTCCTTCAGGGAGTTCTCCACCACACACAAATAAACCTTACTTTCTATTATAAATGGGCCAACTACCCATGGAAATTTTATTTCAAATGATTTCTTGGAATTTATAAAGTTCTCATTCTCAACAATGAGATTCTGCCTAATCAACTATAAGGAAAATATTCTAGGATTCAAGAAAGCTGGTAAGACATATGGTGGATGAATAAATCCATATACTCTAATTACAGTGCCTTCTTCCATTAAAAAATACTCTCCAATTCTTTTCTCAAGGGAAAATTGTAAAATTTCCTTCATAAGAGGTAACACCCTAAGCAACTTCTATTGGAAAAACAACTTGAATACCTCAGACATTAGAAAATTCATATACTTTCCCAAACATTTACTGATCTCGTTAGTGAGAACCATTTCTGGGAATTGCAGGTTCTCTTCATTAAATAATAAAAACATTTTCACCAAATAGGATTGAAATCTGAAAAACCTGGTACCATGGAAGTTCACTAACTGGGAGTGGATAATCTCAACTAAGAACTCATCATATTTAATGCAATAGGATTGACCTGACTCAATAGACTCAACTTGACCAATACTTACTCTGAACACCAAACTCATTAGGGACTCAGTAACATACCTATCAGTGTCTAAACCTATAAACCGACTCATCATGGAATGACAGATTGAGTTTCATCAGTAAACAGACTTGAATCAACAGGAAAGTCTTGGTTTTGCAAGGAAACATATGGTTTAAAACAAGTATTGAACAAATATTTCTTTTGTTCTACAGTATCCTCTCTACATGTTTGAATTGGGATTTCTTCACTGAACTCTTCAGACAATTGGGTAAAGGTGGATGGAACAGAAAATGTGTCTCGAACTACTAATGGATTGACAGAACACATGATTTTGGACTTATCCATGTCCATAATCAGCCTCTTGGAAGAGGAATAATTGCAGGCGCCTAAATGAACTAATTCTAGGAAATTTAGGGTTTTTTCAGTACTGAAAAACTGGAAATAGGACCGGAAAACTCCATGGAAATTTGTTCCCTGTTATTTGATGAATTTTAACTTACTTTTCAATACGTCTACTGAAATAATGGAAAAAATAGTTTCAAACACTTTACAATACTTGCCTTCAAATACCTCCTCTATTTTCTGCTATTCTAAGGTTTCAGACTCCATTCTTTCTACATTGTCCATGTTTGAACAACTTTGGGTAAGATGAAAGTGGCATACCTAGTTTCTTTATAAGTGTATAGGATATTATTCTGAGTTGGCTTCTTCCGCACAGTCACGAGCTCTGAATTTCCAATGCAAATACATAAAAATAGTCCCTATCCACGTACTTTTATTTTATATTATTTTATTCTCTTATTGGCCATGCATATTATTCAACCAACTCCATTCCTGTCTATGGATCTAGTGTTCTTCATTCTGAGCCATTGATCTTGATCACCATTTACCCATGTACCTCTCACTCCTACTATATCTCCCATCCTTATCTCTTCTGTAACTTCATGTAGCGGAACTGATCTCAATTGTAGACTACATCTGATTTACTCACTACCATAGATATTTTTCTTGTTTTAAAACCACCTATTTTCATCATAACCGACCTGCACCTTGCTTCAGTGGATTCATTTTTGACCATTGATCTAATCTTTTGTAAATCCCCATCGTTGATTATTTTTTCCATTTAATATTCCTCTCAACTTCATCCTCACAAAAAAGTGTGCATCTTCTCCCAGCAGAGTGATTTTCAAGCGTAGATCTGAACCTCCCTAAATCTCAATCATTCACCCCTGATTCCCTATAATCGATTCCGCTGAAGCTCCCTTCGATTTTTCTCGTGCATGTTGATTCAACGAAATCAACCTAGACTGTAGATCTCAATATCCTTAAATGTACACCATTGATTATGTGATCCCTTTAACCAATTTCGTTGGCTCACAAATATTTTGTACCCACGTACCTTCCACCATCGGAATCAATATGAGCCCTTGATCTAGATCGGGATTTAATCTTGATCATTAAAACATGTGCCCCATAGCACTTTTCACTAATTTATAAACTCTTTACTTCCGTGCATGTTCACCTGCCAGAATTAATATCATTTGTAAATCACTTCTCTGCCAATATCTCTACTGTTGATCTATATCAGACATAACTTTTTCCGTTGATTGAAAATTTTTATTTCCTCCGTGCATGTTCCATCGGTGGAATCCCTCCTGGCCATAGATTTTATTTCCCCCTTTCATCGAACCGTTGATTTATGTTGTATTTTAACCCATTCCACTATCTACTGATTTTATTTCTTCCTCACATCTTTTTCCAGCAGATTCATCCACAGTCATTGATATTCTTCTCGGCATATCTACACCATCACAATCTAACATGATATAACATAGGGGCGAAATTTTGATATGCAACTTATTCCTAAGGTTAAGATTAATATTTTATTCACATATATGGTTTCTAAGCTTATGAATAATTCCCTCCCAATAATTTAAATCCCCTTATACATACTTTTAGGTCATATGATGCAATGTTATAGCTCTTACCTTACATCTTCAGAGGCCTCCCCCTTCCCAAATGCTAACCAGAAATGGTGCTAACACCAGGGCTTAGGTTGTCCAAAGTTAGGATTAAAGGGGGGTGTTAGGATTATTATTAATCCTCCCTTTTACCACATAAGTATTTATGTTTATTTACATAGATTAGGAGGTATTCATGACTTCACTGGTGCATGGGGACACATCTAGTGGACATATACCACTTACTGCGCCTATCTGCTTGAGTTTTGGTTCTCCATGGATCGATCCCTATAATTTAGGAACCCACTTAGAGTGCCACTAGTAGTGTCCATTTGTTGACTCCAGTAGGTATTTAGTTATGTCCATTTATGATTTGATTCCCATCAGTTATTTCACTCCCTGTCTCTCCGGCGCTAGCTTGCATGATTTAAGGGAGGTAGGGAGAACTTACTCACCTACCCTCTTCAGTTAACTAGTTTTGAATTTTTTTAGTGATCCAAAGTTGTATTATTTAGCTCTAGTGGTGATTTTCCCACACTGAGTGAGCTCCTGAGTCATTCTAGGTTGGTATATTCAACTTCCTCTTTAGGTATTCAAATTATTTCTTGATGTTGTATTATATATTCACCCATAATGATGAATAATATTGTATGGAATATTTCTGATAATGTTCTACAACTCATTGCGTATTATCAATTCTTCTTCTTCTCTATATTTCTCTTGTGCAATATAAGTGAAGACTATTAATGTCCCAATATCTTCCCATCAAAATATAATAAGGATCACCTTGAAATCATTGAGCAATGCTAAATAATATCCAATAGGATAGGACCATAGACCATATCTAATTTAAGAGCATCATATACCAATTGAATATCACCATATCTAATTTAAGATCACAATATCCAATTAAAGACTCCAACAGACCATCTCCATCATTCACTTGAGGAGCACCTTGAATTCATTGAGCAATGTTAAATAATCTCCAATAGAAGAGGACCATATCTCCAATTGAAGAGCATTGTATCAAATTGAAGAGCAACATCTCCAATTGAATACTCCAATAGACCATCTTCATCATTCACTTAAGGAGAACCTTGAATTCATTGAGCAATGTTGAAGAATTTCCAATAGAGAAAGACCATATACCATCTCTAATTGAAGAGAAACATATCCAATTAAAGACTCCAATAGGCCATCTCCATCATTCACTTGAGGAACACCTTCAAGTCATTGACTAATGTTGAAGAATATCTAATAGAAGAGGACCATAGACCATTGCATATTGAAGACAACCATATACCAATTGAAGAGCACTTAAATAGAGCCATCAACAAATACATTAAGGAGAACTAAATACATTGGTAAATGTTCAAGAATATCCAATAGAAGAGAACCATAGACCTTATCCACCATTCATTTTATTTGAATTGTGGTGATGAACAATTTAATAAATTGAACAAGAGAATCAACAAGGAATAAGAAACCTCAAGAAATCATTGAAAAAATATATAGAAGAAAATATTATGCATGATCAGCCAAATACATTATATGGACACTCATTTAACCCCAATTATAAACGACAGAATAGTTATTCCTACCAATCCATGACAAGAAAAATGAAATCATTCACTGGAGGGGCCCTCAATTTCTACAACGGTTGAGTAACAAGCATCCCATGGTAGTGATAAAGAAGGAAAATGTAGGTGCTCATTAAGGGAAGTTTCAATCCCCACATCGAGGCCACCTCAAACAATTGTTGATTTGGTACCTTTTGGTTATACAATTTATGGGGTTAGAGAGGTGTTGCATGCAAAACATGTGTTCACAGAAGGAAAAGTTATTGAGACTATCCAAAAAGATGTCCAATTTCCACCATATAGATTCCATCAAGAGAAAGAAGGACTTGAAGTTCTTGTTGAAATGCCATACTGACCTAGTGATGTAGTAAACGGTACAATTCCAACCTCAATACCTCCATTAGAAAGTACACACCAAATAACTCTGAGACATATACATACAGATGAAATTCTCATTAGTTCGCTTAAAGGTACACTATCTAAACACAATATTTCATATCAAACTCGACAAATAATTGTTAATTATTTTGATTATAAATGTGATATAGATAAATGTATATTATTTGTATCATTGTTAAAATACAAGTATATGACTATTGTTAGGAAAAAGTTAAGAATAAAGATGATAAACACTTTTGAACCAATTTCTAATGTTATTAAAATATTAATAGATGCCTTTAGCACAATTGGTAAGAAAAATCGTTTGAAGTATTGCAATGCATCTCATCAATTTTTGTCACATAGAGAAAACATAAAAAAATAACACTAGTGCCCCTTTATTTCTTAAGCCTACATCCAGACTTGTTAATTTGAATGTCAAAACACTCTATAAGTATTCTATTAGAAGAGAAATATTGAAACTCTCTAGATATATTTTTGGGCCTTCATTGGTAGGTTTCCATGTTTCAACATAAACTAATTAATGCAGTAAAGGGATTAATGCAGTTTTTTTGGCATGATAAAACTAGGCCTTCTTCAAATCAGAATGATGTACTAAAATTTAGACTGGGTTCAAAGGAATGTGAATGTTGGCCTTCTTCCCTTTGACTTAGGTTTAGACCTTATTTTGCACACAACAAATCCCAAGATATTGACCCAACAAAACAAGGCTTAGTTGGAAGCACTTGCGACACAGATGCAATCTCACTCAAGATATCTATTATGGGTAACTTCAAGAACCAGGTTTTTGTAGTTGGGTGGGGATTTATCCTCTCTTGCCACCTGACCAAATTGCTCGAAGGGTGTATTACTTATTCCTACCGTGCACTAATAAGACACTACTTAACTTATCCATCACAAATATTATAATAGAAATATAAGCTTTGGCATAGGTTATCTATCAACAGTGTGACTCATGCATAAGATAGCTCATTCATAAGAAAATACATAAACACTTATTCAAAATATATATTCTTGTGACTTAATCACATTCATCATATACATTCATGCAACATAAACACATTCATCATCTACACATTGACACAGTATTTAACATGGAAACCCATATGGGAAATACCATAAAGGCGCTCTTCATTTTCCATGAGAAATATATGGAACCTTTCATCAGTGCACACAGCTACAGACTCTATTCTAGATCTTCTTCTCTTTTCTATACAGACTTCACTCTCCTCTCATGCTCCCTATTCTTATGTTGTTCAATATTCTCCTACCTTACACTACGGTCGATTTGCACACAGCCTAGATCACCTTACTCTTCTCTATGACTCTTCTGTCAATTTGCACATAAACTAGATCGAGTAATCCTCTTAAAGATAACAACTAAGCAACCAGTAACATGAACACATGAAGATAGGAAGTACTAAGGAATTCACAAGGAAGTAACCCACACACATATTGGGTTCTTCCTTTTATAGAATCTTTACATGTTGCATTCAATTGACTTCAATCTGTTAGCCAACATAATGCAATTCCTATTCTAGTTACACTTGTCAGTAGGCACTATCGACCCAAAATACAAAGATTATTTTATTCCTTATAGTAAGTGTGACTCTAGCCGACTTCGTACCCTCGATATCTCTAAGTTGTCCTTCTCATCCGTTGCACTACTACACGCATTCTCTATCGTGGTTTCTTCTGTCACGGCTGATCTCGTCACATCCTTTCCTTCTGTCATGGCTTCTCTTATGTCATGAACTCTTCTACTATCACAAACTCTTCTCCTGTAGCAACTTCCTCTGTGAATATTGACTCCATCTTAGCACTTTCCTCCTCATCTACTTTTGTCTCCATCTGTTGTAGCTTCCTCTATAGTTGCTTCTTCTACATTATTCTTCCTTCCATAGTTACTTCTTTCGTAGCTTCTGCCTCATCTTCATCAACTTTTGTCGCATCTTCTTCTCCCTACGACCGGACTATTTACCTTCTTGGGAAAAATTCTAACTAAATTATTCCTATATTTCCCTAGGACCAACACTCACCTATGGCTCGTCCCAAGACACAAAATTCTATTCCATAACTTCTTCATTTATGACTGCTTTTTTATGAAAATATTGAAAGAGTTTCACTATCTCCTCCTTCTCATGCCGCACGTCCTCTTCTTCCTTCTACAATTGTTCCATAAGGTCGGAACTAATGTGTTATGACGTTACAAGTCATGTGGCCTCTGTTTCTCGTTGCACCTTCTAGTGTACAAGATGAATGATTTATGTGACTCTTTCTACTTTAGCCGAAAACTCTGTGACTTTTTTAGTCCTCTATTGTTGTTGAGTGCAAAGCACTACAACTTCTTGTTGGAGTTCTTGATTTCCACGGCCTTATCCATTTTATCTGCTAAGGGTAACTTCTTCATCTCATTCTTCAGCTAACTTTATCCTATCTCAACAGTGTGCATATCCTCTACGAATTTCTTCAATTCAGTTTCATCGATCAACTCTTCCCAAGTTTGAGAAACTTGGTCGACAACCTTGACACACATTGCCTCTACTTCTTCTATCTTCTTTGCAACCTCTGTCGCTGCTTGTATTTTTTCTTCTATTGTTTTTCACTCGAATGAGTCATGACTATGCTGATAAGGATTTAGCCGACTTCCATTTACCAGTCCTTTGACATGTGTTCCATCTAGCTTCTTCTATTTCACTGCACCTACGTTAGTGATCTCTTCAATGATATACATTCCTAACCAATGCATTTTCAACTTACCCAGATGCTTGAATAATTTACTGTCATACGGAAGAACAATTCCTCTGAACTAAAATTTTGTCTTCTTGATGTGGTGATCATGACATACTTTCTATCGTTCTTTTTCAACATTTTGATGATATCCTGTGACAAAGCGTTCTTCTTCCAACTCTTCCAGATGTGACAATCTTTCTTTGACAACACCAACATTTGTCTTCTTCATGATCACAACAATCCTTAAGCCAAGTACAATGTATTCCATTGGAATCACAACTTATTTCCTATATACCAAACTAAATGGAGTTCAACCTATCAACCTCTTACAAGTTGTGCGATATTCCCACGGGACTGTGGAAATTTTCTGATCCCAGCCATCTCGTTGTACATTGCAAATATTTTTCAACTCATTTTCCAATTTTTTTTTAAATTCTTCAACAACACCATTCACTTGAGGGTAATATGGAATTGTATTTCTATGCTGGATATGGAATTCCTCCATAAATTCTTCATTCAATTGGTTAACAAAGTGTGCACCTTGGTTGCTTATCAAAATTTTTGGGCACATGAATCTCATCATGAAATTTTCAAACAGTAACTTTGCAGCAGTTGTAGCAGTACAATCCTTTACTGTCGTTGCTTCAACCCATCTGGTTAGGTAGTAAGTCACAGTAATTATATACCTTGCTCCTGTGTGATTCCCTATCAAACTAATAAGACCCACAAAATCAATGACCCATTTATCAAATTCCTACAGAGTTACTTGTGGTACTAATGGCATCTCATCTCATCGTGATGGCTTTCCTATTCTCTAACAGACATCACAACTACATCAATATTCTCATGCATCTACGTGCATGGTAGGCCACCACAATCCCACTTGCAATATCCTTTACATCGTAGATATTCCAGCATAATGGCCTCCTGTGACACCAACATGTGATTCATTTAGTATCATCGGTTGCTCATGTTCCAAGATGTAGTGACGAAGAATATCATCAAGGCTACATAGTGGTAAATTCAGCTGGCGCATAACCCGTACTAAAAAATTGGATGATGTCTCTATAGTGATCATCAAACATTGTTATTGTAAATAGCTACACTTCATGGAGACTATCGTCGAGGTTACCAGGTTCTTCTCCACTTTCAATACTCGACAGATGGTTTGGTCCTAAATTTAGTCAATCTATTTTAACAATGACCTCCAATTCAAATTCCTAAAAAAGGAGAAGCCACCTACAAATATTCCCCCCCAACGCTGGCTTATTGACCAGGTACTTCAATGCTGAATGGTCTGTGTACATATTGAAGTGTCCACCCAGCAAATAATCTCTTAAATTCTGTAGAGAATATACCATCACTAAACCTTCTCTTTCCATCGTGTTATAGTTCTTCTCTACCGTGGATAATTTACTGTTGGCGAAGTCTATAAGATGGTCAATCAACCCTTCGCCAGGATGCTTTAGTACAACACTGAGTGCGATAGACAAGGCATCGACATGTACATGGACATGTATCATCCTATTCTTGAACGTGTCTAGACACTCTTGTCAACTTTCTATCCACTGGAACTTAACATCTTTCTTCAGTAACTTTTCCATCGGAGCAGTCGCCTCTGCATATCCTTTGATAATTTTTTTGTAGTATCTGGTATGTCCCAATGTTGCATGCAATTTCTTAATTGTTTTTAGTGGTGGTAGGTCAAGGATGATCACAATTTTAGCAGGATCGACCAACATTTAATCATGACATATCACATGGACTAACCGAATTCCAAATGGGGTGCAAAATATACATTTTTTTTTAAATTTAATGAAATTTGGTACTAGCAACAACATTCCAGCATCATCCTAAGGCTCTCAATATGGTCCTTAATGAGCCCAAATAATTTCCAGTTGTCAAAGTAGACTTCAATAAATTTTTGAATAAATTCTTTAAATCCATCGACTACTATTTTGGAAAAAATAGTAGGATCATTCTTGAGTGCAAAGGGAATTACCGTGTAGTGGAAACATCCCCACTCCATCGCAAAGGTTGTCTTCTATCGATATTCCTTTGCAGTTTGAATCTAATGGTAACCAGATAAACCGTCAGTGAATGAATACATTTCCTGACCCCCGATAATTTCCAGTACCTCATCTGTAAACGGAGTCGGAAATGGGTCATGCAAATAAGCATCATTCAGTTTTCTCAGGTTGATGCAAATTCTTTCTTCACTCGTATCATTTTTGTCTTCTACTACTATCAATATGATCCATTTTTACTCTTCAACATGTTCTATAATAGTTGTGTCCAGCATTCAGTTCTGCTGTGTCTTAACTTTTTCCTTATACTGTGGATTCAATCGGTATGGTTGCTTCTTGTACTGCTTTGCATCAAGCCTCAAAGGTATTTTCATTTCACCGAGGTATCCGACGATTCCTTTCATCTCTGAAAATTCCATAGGGAATAGATCCTAGAACTCATGCAATAAGTCGGTGATCTTTCCTATAGTCTCATCATCCCAATAATCTCCAATATTGGAAAATTTTAAATTCTCCGAGGAGACAATATTAACTTTCTTAACTTTTAGCAGACTTGGTAATCGATTGATAGAAATACCAAGTCCTTACACTCCACGTGTACCTTCAGACTCTAGAATGTTTACATCAAGTGGGTCATCATCATCAGGTTCTCCTATCATGTTGTAGCATTCCATCCAATGGTGGATTGCCACACTGCGTTGATTGAAGTTTTTCATTGCGATAGGGATATCTTCAAATATCTTTGTTTTGATCACTTGTAATGCAATATCAATCGAAGGATGGTCATCTATGAACTCAAATGTATGTGTAAATCTAGTAGCTAACTCTTCCCATTCAAGAGTTCCTTGTCACAGCTGAATTGATGTATACCAATTCCTTGGTATCATGCCAATGTATGTATGAATTGATGAACCCGTTCCTGTCACGAATATGCTTTCCATGTCGTATGACAATACTCAATATATTCGATGGGATGTGTCAATCCTGTATACTTATGACTAGTATAACTCATCTCTTCTCCAAATCTCATCTCCATCAATTTTCTACATTGTGACCATTCAGAGATAGATTCTCTATGTGTACCCCACCATCTAGAGGGTGTATATTTCAACACAAAATCCAAGGCGGACAAGCGCTGTGAATCTATAACTTCTGCTTCAAAATCTATTAGAAAATATGTAAGGTTAGGTAAACCTTCATATGTAGGTAGATCACTTTCTTAAGCTCCTACCCATCGCACAAATCGTGTAATTCTTGCGCATATTCTCATGGATACTTCATGCATCTGATTCTTCCAATTTTCTAACGCTTCACTTGAATCAGATGTACATGAGCTAACACTCCACCAACTCAGCTTTCCATAAGTTATTGGATGTAAATAGTTGTCTCTTACAGATGTGATATTATAGATACGGTCGAGATAGTCACCTTGTCCTTCACTATACATTGGTTCGACATATCTCTGTCATTTTATAGGATCAATTGGCGCAACCACCCTTATATATGAATCTTCAAATGATAAGATTCTTATCTTAAAATTTATCATGGCCTGGTTCTTTATCGCATAGTCAATCGCCAAAATTACAGGATATGGTTTTTTATCATCGACAATGATGATCAATTAACAATCCACATATGTTCTCAGGCCTTCTACTTTGATTGGAACCTGAGTCAATCAACCAATAGGTAGGACCCTCGACTGATTTGCTAGCCCAAGTTGAATGGGAGACCAATCCAGTCATGGTTTTCCCATGCTTTCCCATGTTTGTCTTGTCAAAATATTGACATCTAGGACCAAGTCTAAAATGATAGCCCATATCATAATCTCCTATTTGCGCAGTCATTCTTAACCCATGACTAGTCTTTAACCATTTTCGACATGGTTAACTCTTTTGTCGAGTCGTAGTTCTTCCTGAGTTTCTTCTATTAAAGTTATCAATTCTGTGACAACATCTTTATCATGGATTAGCAATAAGAAAATTTTGAAAAATTATTTAATTTTACTAACCTTCCATGTTGGTTTCTTTCGAAATAGCTGATCAAACCTTTCAGGAATCTCCCTTACTCTCCCTTTTGTTAGTGTAGGAGCAGACATCGACGGTTGATTCCTGTCGACAAATTATGGTCGTGCATCGAATAATATCTCATTTTCTCTTTGGACGTAAAACAATAATTTATTTTATGTTGTCGTTCACACCTGTGGTTGGTCATGCTATACTTTTTTTTCTGCTCCAATTGCAACACCTCCTCTTGTTATGAAAAAAATGTTTGCTTATCTCAGCTCAACATAAATCAAATGGATTTTCTGGTTAGGATTCAAATTGGGATTCTATAAGGGAATTGGATTTCCCAAATTCTTGGCATGCCACTTAGAAATTAGTTGAGGAAATTCCTCAATAGTGTGGTCGACAGCGTTGTAATACGAACATGATTTCAAAGGTCTCACACAGTCCCAAGAAAATTATCATGCTTGTCCATAGTTATAGCATATTAGTTGACCTCTTCCACATCCAAATCCTCCTCCTCCTTATTGTTTTCCTCAGCCCCGAAAGTTTCCACCCCCTAGGCTAAGGGTGGTGTTGTTGTGGTGGATACTAGTTCTGTTGATATTGGGCTGATGGATATTGAGCAAGATGGTATTGAGCTTGCACTCACTCATCTTGTATCTTCTCATCATTATTCATTAAGTAGATGTCCACTGTTTTCTCCTGTAGTAGCTTGAATGCTCTGCAATCCTTCTCATCGTGGCCTGCATATTTACAAAATTTACAGTATAGACTAGCTAGTGTGTTTATAATCTTCTGCAAATACAAGAAATATTTCGATCGATGGCCTCAGGTCTGACATATTCTTCACCAAGGAATCCCTTGGGTGTTTATCGGGTTTGACGCTCTTGTTGCTCCATAGTTCATAAGCACAGGGAAATTATCTTTACAATGTCCCTCAGTTCTACATTTGGTACACTAGAATTCTTCTTGGGTCTCTTTCCCTTTCTTAATGTCTTGGAGTTGTAGTGTAAGTTTGGATATATGTGCCTGAATCCACTTCATTCCCACACTGGTCTCTCCAATCGATGAGGATTCTAGCTTTGTTGTTATCTGCAGAGAATTGGTTTGTGACGTAATCTTATGTTGCATCAACATGATTCATATATGCGGAAACAATGCTGAAATGAACCATTCGTTGTGTTGCATGTTTGACATATGAAATATTACTTTAGCCATCAATGTCTTAAACCTCTAGTCAAAGTCCCAGACAAACTCTGTAGGTAATTGCTCAATTTCATTAATTTATGTGATGCACTACGACTCAAATTTCATCTTTCTTAACTCATATATTAATCCCAGTCAAATTTGGTTGAGTGTTTTTTATGCAACTCCCAGCGAAACTATAGATAATTTCATGTACCAGTCTAATGCATGACCTCATAGAGTCATGATCATCTGTTCTTTCTTTATCGCTTCAACTTGGACCTGTTGCACAGTCCATACATATTCTCATAGAGAACAATGTTGCTTTAGGTCTTATAACCGATTTCCATTAAATATCGACAACTTAATATCATTTCTTGCCATTATATTGACTCCTGGTACACTCAAAGAAAAATTTTGACTAGTTGAACTCCCTTATCCAATATTCATAGCGTTAGTATTACTTGTATTTACAAATAGACTAGGAGATGAGTTTCTAGATCTTATCTTCGATGATTTGCGAGGGGTTTTAGGTGTATTGTACTCATACTTTGGGTCTGTAGCTTCTGCTTCTTATTCTTCTCTTTCAGATATCGGCTAATATTCCTCTTCTTTGTCGCAAGAACCTTCATCAAAATGTGACACCAATTCGTAGTCTTATCCTCTGGTCGTACTGTAATTTCTTCTTCTTGTCATAATTTTTCTTCTCTTTCTTGACCGAAATATTCTTCCACTCCTTAATCGTCCACCTTCTAGTTCAATTCTACTATTAATAGTGAACATTTCAGCTTAGTTTGCTCCATTTTATGCATACTTCTTCTACGGCATATCTCAAATTTATGTGTATTGTCCTTCTAACTGTTGGACTCCATTCTTAGGATTCCTTTTTCGCATACACACATTTTTATCCAAATTTTCAAAGATGTCAAGTATCTTTCTCATGGTCCTCAGAAAAATTTTCTTTCTGCCTCACTATATGAGGTTATTGTATTTACAACAAGCTCAGTAATGTATACCTTTGGAGTATTGTCTACCCAAGATCAACATCCCTCGACATAGGGTTGCTAGTACTCTTCAGTTGATGGATCAACTGAATATTGCGATCTATCGGTTCTCCTCCTTTGAAATTATTTCGTTGGGTTGCTAGCTTCGACAACCATTCATACAATATAATAGGAAACTCGAAAAATTAAATTTCATGAATATCCATATAAAGGTATCTCTCCAACCACCTCATCGGATTCAACCGCGATCCTTTAATTTCTTCTTGTGCAAACTCTAATGCTTTAAAATCCACCTAGTCTTGGATTTATGGCTTCGTCGGATGCCAAAACATATCCCTCACCAAAAATGATTCAAGTTCCTAGAAACAAAACCATTTGTTGGCATTCTTCCCTTCAACCAACTTGAGACCTTCTTTTGTGCACAACAAAGCCCAAGATATCGGCCCGACCGAGAAAGGCTCAATCGGTAGTACCTACGACGTAGATTCACTATCACCTAACATATCTCTTATGGGTAACTTCCAAAACCAGGTTTCCATAGTTGGGTGGGGATTTCTCCTCTCTTGGCACCTTACCAACTCACTTGATTGAAGCCGAAGGGTGTATTACTTATTCCTATTGTGCATAGATAAGACACTACCTAACTTATCCATCACAGATATTATAATAGCAATATAATATTTGGCACATGTTATCTATCAATAGTGCGACTCATGCATAAGATATTGCATTCATAAGAAAATGCATAAGCACTTATTCATAATATACATTCCTGCGACTTAAGCACATTCATCATATACATTCATGCAACATAAACACATTCATCATCTACACATTGACATAGTATTTAATGTGGAAACCCATCTAGGAAAAACCACAAAGGATCTCTTCATCTGGAATGAGAAATATATGGCACCTTTTATTTGTGCACACAGCTACAGACTCTATTCTATATCTTCTTCTCTTTTCTATACAGAATTAACTCTCCTCTCATGCTCCCTATTCTTATGTCATTAAATTTTCTCCTACCTTACTCTATAGTTGATCTACACACAACCTAGATCACCTTACTCTTCTCTATGACTCTATTGCGATCCACACACATCCTAGATCGAGTACTCCTCTTAAAGACAACAACTAAGAAACCAGTAACATGAACACATGAAGATAGGAAGTACTAAGGAAGTCACAAGGAATTAACCCTCATATAGCTTGGGTTCCTCCTTGTATAGACTCTTTACATGTTGCATTCAATCAGCTTCATTCTCTTAGCCAATAGGTTTTCATTCCTATTATAGTTACACTTGTCAGTAGGCACTATCGACCCAAAATACAAAGATGATTTTATTTCTTATAGCACATGTGACTATAGTTGACTTCATATCCATGATCTCTCTGAGATTTCCTTTTCATCCTTTCCGTCGCTGCATGCCTTCTCTATCATGGTTTCTTCCGTTGCGTCTGATCTCATTGTGTCCTTTCCTTCTGTCATGGCTTCTCTTCTGTCGTGAACTCTTCTAATTTCACAAAATATTCTCTCGTTGCATCTTCCTCTACGAATATTGACTATGTATTAACGCTTTCCTCCTTATCTACTTTTGTCTTCCTCCATCGCAAATTCCTATGTAGTTGCTTCTTCTACCTTATTCTTCCTTCCACAGTTGCTTCTATCTCAACTTCTCCTCTGTCTTCATCTACTTATGTTGCAACTTCTTCTCCCTGTGACCATACTCTTCACCTTCTTGGGAAAATTTCTAACTGAATTCCGCCTATATTTCTCTAGGCCCAATAGTGAACCACAAATTAATCATCTTATTGACATAACACAAACAAAACTATACAAGAAATTCATGAATGAGCATAGGTAATTGATCTTGGGACAAATATATTTTGAGAAATGAAAGCACTGGTTTGTTAGAATAAATACACTTTGTAACACATGTTGTTGTATACATCATGTGGAATACGAATATTACTATGTTACATTTTCATGCATTAGTCATTTACTACATGGTAACCATGTGCAAGAGTGCTTCATGTTGATACCACTATCTTAATAAACGGAATTCATCCATAGCATCATGTGTAATAGCTTGGAGGGGCAATCTTACTAGGAAAAAGCTTGTATAGATGGGATGTTCTCCAACTATGGTGGAATATCGTTATTGGAAAAGTGCATTCGTGAAAGTGGAGACAATTAATTTAGGAATAGGCCCTGGGAAAGAAAGAAAAAATATACAATTGATGACATCTCAAGTTAGTATCTAAATTTAAATTTAAATTATGTTTCAATCCATAATTACAAACATACCTAATGCAAAGATGATTTTCTGGAATTAGGTATGATTCAACCACTCAACCAAAGAATTCATCAAAAAGACACAGTAATATGTTTACCATGTCCACCTCGCTAGATGGTAGGATGAGCAATTTATACTTTTCCAAGATATATTTCCCCATGGTCATATACTTTTGGTGGTTTATTTTGCAAATAAATACACTCTACATCACCAAAATGAGATTCAAATTCAGTATTATAATTTTGAGAATGTTTCCTTGAGGGTCCATATCACATAGATTCATGGACCAAATAGCAGCAAAGAGCAATGATAAATCCTAAAGGAATATCAATTATACATAAGTGATGATAGGCTCCATGGCTTGCATTATGTATGTCATTTCTTCCTTATTTTTTGTGAGCACATGGAGGGGAGGAACATACAAATGGATCAACACTATATTTGGTCAAATGGATGTGTTGATTAGTTTAGAAATTCATGCATATTTTAGAGGTTGTGTTCATTGCACCTAGTTTGAGACTAGGCATGGTAAAGTATAGCATGATGGATCCAAAGAATGTATCAAAATAACCCTACATAGGTAGGAATTGAAATTATATATTTAACCTACTATTCAAGGTGATCAATCTATTGTTAGGTCGTGCACGTTAGTAATGGGAGAGGAATTAGTTATGCGAGAATAATCCACAAGAAAAAGACATGTGCAAAGATTTTTTTGGGAGGTGGTCGAATCCATGGGAATGCAAAAGTGTGACTAGAACTTGTGGCTTTCATTCAATTCAAATATATGAAAACCCTGTATTTGAAATATGGACCATAAAACTTGCTTGTTTTTTCCTTTCATGTAGCAATGGTGACTAGGATGGGTGTGAATCAATGGATTGGGTTGATGCATGGGACTGCATATAAATTGCACTTGATCAACGTTCAATTGTTTAGTCAGCACCATTGTAGGTAGACCAATCATCTATTTCTCAATATTTTGATCATGTCTTAGATCTTATACAACCTGGTATGATTTGAAATTTACTTGATGTATTGGCATGGTCTTTAGTTGGACACTAATGACCTTGTTGCATCTTAAATGTTAATTACATACCTACTCTCATACTTTACAAGGCATGTATATGCATTGGTTGCCACGAAATATAGTGACTGGGGTGGGGACTATTAGTTGGCATGTTGTACTAAGGGAAAGAAAATTCTCAATATATCCATAAGAAATGATGAACAGATCCACTACCAAATTTGGTTAATGGTCATTAAAGTTGAATACTTGACACAGGACAACAATGCAAGAAACAAGGGTGGATATTATTTCATAAATTATAGACCATGTTCAAGTGTGTATCATTTACCAACCTAATCATAAATACAAACCTCTATGTACAAAAAATTCCTATCAACCATTCGTCAAAGTTATGATACTTCCTACTAGATGCATAGAATGATAGACTAATGAAAACCATTGAAACTAGAGATGGTACAAAGGGCTTGGTTGTATAATAATAGGTATGCCGACATGACAAGGTATGTCAAAATTTGTTTATGAAATTTGATGGGACTTGTATAAAATATTTTGCACATGGTATATATTGTTTATTAATGGAAGGTTTCATTTAGATGTTGTTTATAAATATTCCAGACTTTGTTATTATTCATATGTTATTAATATTAATATTTAATGACAAGGCCCCTCCACTTATGGAATTTTGAATATAAGATGACATTATTTCATGTTCAACTTTTCACATTCGTAAGCAACTTGATAAATTGCACAAGCTTTATCATGGATTTATTATCTTTATTTTTTTCTCTCATGGAAGTACACTAGAAGATTATCATCCATCATCCTCATCATGCTTCACCATTCCAATCCTCATTGTCACCATGACCATTGTACTCCATCAACATTATGCATCTAATATTGTGCCACTCCCATTGGTTTCCAAACAAAATATCTTTTTTTTCTATATTGGTTCAACTTTTCATATTCGTAAACAACTTTAAATTGCCGTCATAGATTCATTGTCTTTCTTTTTGTCTCATACAATTACACACTAAAAATATAATTTGTTTCTATGTTGGTTTAACTTTTTCATATCCATAAACAACTTGATAAATTGTACAAAAATTTTCATGGATTTATTTTCTTTGTTTTTTCTCTCTCATATAATTACACCATAAGATCCTTATCCATCATCAACATCATGCTTCAACATCCCCATGCTCATTGTCACCATCACCAGTATGCTTCATTAACACGATGTATCTCACGTTGTGCCACTCCCATTGCTTTCCAAGAAAAATATAAATTGTTTCTATGTTGGTTTAACTTTTCATATTTGTAAAAAACTTGAGAAATTTCACAAGGTTCATCATGGATTCTTTGTCTTTGTATTTCTTTTCTCCTCCAAGTACACCATAATACCCTCGTCCATCATCATTATCATGCTTCACCATCTCCATGCTCATTTTCACCATCATCATCATGATTAATCAACATGATGCATCTCACATTGTGCCACTCCCACTGCTTTCCAATTCAAATATCAGTGTTTCAATGTTGTTTCAACTTTTCATATTCATAAACAACTTGATAAATTGCACAAGATTTGTCATGGATTCATTGTCTTTGTTTCTTTCTTTCATACAAGTACACCATAATGTATTCATCCATCATCATCATCATGCTTCACCATCCCCATGCTCACTGTCACCATCACTATTATGCTTCACCAACACTATGCATCTCACATCGTGCCACTCACACTTCTTTCCAATCAAATTACCATTTATTTCTATGTTGGTTCAACTTTTTCATATTTGTAAATAACTTAAGAAATTACACAATCTTTTTCATGGATTTGTTGCATTTGTTTTCTTCTCTCATCCAAGTACACCATAATATACTCATCCATCATCATAATAATTCTTCACCATCCCCATCCCCATCCCCATCCTCATCCTCATCCTCATCATCCTCATGTTCATTGTCACTATAAAATAAAAAATAAGTAATGAACTATTAACTAAATTTTGGAAAAACATGTTCTTGATATAAAGGAAGTAAATAACTATTACCTTTTTGTAATACTTGAATTTCTTTTTAATTTTAATTTTTTAGCCTTGAATAATGCACCAAATTCAACATAAATTATTTCAACTTAAAATATCATATGCTACCCTAACCTATTCTAAACTAAACCTAGACTTTCCTACCCACTAAACAATCCTATTCTAGCCTAACCACCCCAACCTCTCAATTACTACCTTAATCTCACATAAAATCACCTACTAGACCTTCCTAAGCTAAACTACCCTAATATAACCTAGTCTATACTCACCTAAATCGTTGACCTATCCTTACCTTGCTCAAGCCAACAAACCTACTTAAATCAACCATATCTTCTGGCATAAAATGATCCACTATCTAATATACCCTACCAAACCTATCCAAAATTTTCATATCTAGCTTATCTAGTTAATCTAGCCTAAACTACCCCAACCTCACCTATTAAACCCTATCTTGTAGTCTAACTCCTAGTCTGTAGTGTAAACTTTATTTTGTAGGTTAGGCCCTATATTTTTGAATCCCTAATTTGAATAATCACTAACATCAAAAGCAATGTAACCATCATTGATATCTACCATGAAACATTCACACCTTTACAACTTAATCTAGCCCTACAAACGTGATTTAGAAACCTAGAAACCAAATGTACAAACCTAGAAACCTAATTTAGCTGAATAACCTAATCTATCCCTAAAAACCCTAGAAACATAATATAGACCTAGAAACACTAATATAACCCTAGAAACATAATCTAGAAACCTAAAAACCTACTTTGGAAATGTAGAATACTAGAAACCTAATATAGCCCTAGAAACCCTATATGTCTTCTTCACTTCATCATTGTTGATGGGTCACTATATGTCTTCTTCATTGTAGGCTAACCAATTGGGATTCCTTAACAATATTGGGTGCACATGTTACATAAAGGGTGCATCCATGAAATGATGAATGCACATGTGGTATTGGAGCATGCACATGCAAGCTTAGAGTGTGCATGTGGGGGGAGGTGGGGAGGCAGCTAAAGTGTGTTTGTATGTTTTAGAATTTGGTGTGCACAATGCCACTTTCACCAAATGTTCAAGTTTTCATGTCATCATCCTCATGATTGTCATCATTATTTCCATAATCATCCTCATCCTCATGGTTATTGGAATTGACATCATCTTCCTCATCATGATCATCATCATTAGGATCATCATCCTCATTCTCTTTGTCATTGGAATTTGCATGCTCTTGTGGTAGGGGTTCTTTTTATTTGGTTGGATATGACATTAATGTTTTGTCAAGTGGAACATATGGTAATTCTTGCATTGTGGATTCAAATTCCATGGAAACCACCACAAAATCCTCTAGTTTCCTTCTGGTACTTTTCCATGGCTAAACACATGTTTCAAAACTTGCAGAACTCAAATAAAATTCCTAGTGGTGGTTTCAGGCCCCAAGACCAATTTGGAATGTGTCTCTAAATTCTTACAAGGGACCCACTTTCAAATGGGCATAGCTAAAAAACCATGCATTGGATCGCAAAACTGTTGATTTTGTTGGATTTTGTGACATAATATTCTAGGTATCGATTCCCAACTTGTACGAATCCCATGGAAAGAGGATATTTTTGTTCAATTGAACAAACACTAGTGTTTTACTTAGTGGAACACATGCCAATTCTTGCATTAGGGGGTCAAAATACAAACCACAATCCAATTCTTGCATTAGGGGGTCAAAATACAAACCAAGCAACATAACAGGGTTCCATCAATTCCTACTATTGTGTTTGGATATTATGGAGGTGGTCACACTACTATTGTTTTTGTTGTAGTGTACTCATGGTCACTAGGAGATTTCAATTCAAAATTGACTCCTCTGTGCAAAATTGGTATTGACCCTTTTAAAGAAAAATACTAGTTTCATATCTGGTATGATGAGACCATTTTCCGGAAATTGAATAATGATAGAGGGGTTCCCTAGTTAAAAAATGGCATCATGAATCCATTTTAGTGTTTATGTTCTATGGCCAATTTCAACTCGCCCTTGGGGCCATTTAGGGGAATTTTCTTAATTTTATCTAGGGGCATGAAATCCAAAATCGGAAACACAATTGGGTTTCATTAGCTCTCACATATGTGTTTTCCCATTATGGATGTGGTCATGCTACCCACAATCACCCAAGTGATTTCAATTCAAAAATCATCTCCTTGTGCAAAATTGGCATGGGAAATTAACAAAAGTATGTACACCCCCTCACCATCCCACTATCATTTGTATCCATAGTTTGTGTATCCCTACCAAAACACACCTACAGGAGGTGACAAAACTCATTTATGTTTCCCGGTGCGAATTTTATGCCCCAAGCTTGAATTCACCATGTGTCCCTAAAAGGATTTAAGATACGAGTTACAAATAGACATATAATGATGATTGTGGCTTAGATCGGTGAAAAATCATCTATGTTGGATTTGTGATGTCAAAATAATTCTAGGGTTGCCTCTCCCCTATGTGTCCATGGCCCAGAACTTGCCTTGTTCAACAATTCCAGAAACTAGGGCTTTGGTTAGTAAGAGGCTATGCAATTTTTGGATTAAGGGGTCAAATTGGGAAATAACTCAACTGTGAACTTGTGTCTAGACTTCCCACATAGAACCTACCCAAATACACATGCAGTATCTCATGGAACTCAGATCTACTTCCCAATTTAATTCATATGTCCCTGGTATGTATTCACCATGTGTCCTTGAAAGCCTTTAGGAGGCAAGCTACAACTTTCCATAAAATGATGAACATGGCTAAGATATATTAACCTTTGAATCTATTATATTTGTGACTTAGGAATAGTGTTAAAGGTGCCTCTCCCTCATGAGTCCATGGACTGAGACATGTCTTGTTCGACGATTCTAGAAACCATGATTTTGGTCAATAAGAGGCAATGCAATTTTTGCACTAAGGGGTCAACTTGGGAAATACCTCGGTCATGAACTTTTTATAGAATGCCTAAGTAGTCCCTAACCAAACACACTTGTAGGATATAATTAAACTCAAATTTGTTTCCTGGTTTGAATCATATTCCCTCGGCAGGGATTCACCATGTGTCCCTAAAGCCTCTAGGAGGCGAACTGCAACTGGTAATAAATAAATGACCATATCTTAAATCAATGAACCGTCAAGTTTGTTGGATATTTGATGTCGAAATAGTGCTAGGGGTGCCTCTCTCTTTTGGTTCAATAGCTTAAAGGTCATCTTGTTTGATTATTTCTGAAAATAGGGTATCCCTTAGTAGAAGACTTTGCATTATTTTACACAAAGTGGACAACTTGGGAAATACCTCAACCATGAACTTGTGGCTAGTGTTCCCACATCGACCTACCCAGGAAAACTTGTAGGATCTCATGGAATTCATATCTACCATATGGTTCGAAACCTATGCCACTAACAAGGATTCACCATGTGTCCCTAAAGGCCTCTAGGAGGCAAGCTACAACTGACCATAAAATGAAGAAAATGGCTCAGATCGATGAATCATTGACTTTGTTGGAATTATGACATCATAATAATACTAGGGGTGCCTCTCTCCTCTAATTCCATGTCCCGAATATCATCTTGGTTAACAATTTTTAAATCTAGGGTTTCCCTCAATAAGAGACATTGCATTTTTTTCATTAAGGGGTGAACTTGGGTGTTGGAGCTACTCATCATATGGCCACCATGACTATCATGAAACAGTAGAAAAGGATATGAATAGTTATGGGACACTCATGGGTATCCTTTTTCAAGTTAATAGAAATATTAAATGCACAATATACCTTTAAGCTTATAAAATTAACTCATATTTTGAGTTGGTAAATGAATTACAATTCAAATGATGGACTTATAATAACCTTGTCTCTTTCAATTTCTTATTTTAATCAATAGCATGTTGGATTATATGATTGAGACTTTTCTTATCATTTGTTTTGAGATCATTTCTATTTTTATTTTTTTTTCTGTCATTTCATTTCTTTCCTTCATAGTTTTTTTGTGTGGATTATTTGTGGACTTGATGAAATATAACTCAACATCATTTGATGCAACAAAACTCAACATAATTTTACCATGTGTCCTTGAGGTTGTTTACCTAAACATAATAAGGGGCACAAAATGAAAACTGAAAATCGAAAATAAGTGCAGTGATATGAAACAATGATCAAGTTATCCCTTTGAGTGCATGAAATGTTGAATATTGTAACTTCAAAGGATATTCTAAAATATGTAACCCAAGGGAGATGTTATTATTCCTCCGACAAGGTGTTACTATTGTATTTGGTCATCATAGAGTCATGAGGAAAAGCCTCCATTATAAGTCAAGGAAATAGTACCCTAATGAATATAATATAATATAATATTGTATTGAGTCTTCCTAAGTGAAATCGACCCACATAGTTAAGTGGGTCTGATTTGTTAGGTTAAATGTTAAGTGACGAAAAGAGTATAAATAGACTCGAGATGTATTCCTCATTTGAACATACACTCACTTGTGCACAATGCGTAGGATATATATATATATATATATATATATATGCTCGAGGATGTGCACCTCTATGGGGTCTTGTATTTTACTTTTTATACGTCTTATACAAAGGAAGTTTTGTTGGGTTTTCTTCCCCATGAGGGTTTCCTGGGATAAATCTTTGTGTTCTTTTGTGTGGTTGTGCATGTCTATCTTTCAGTGATATTTTGATTATGGTTATGTTGTTATGATGATAAATGTTATAAGATCTGATATAACCATTAAAACTTAACATGGTATCAGAGCCACCTTGAAAGAAGTATTTGTGCAGCCAAAACAGTGCTACAGCTACAACTATTGAAGATTAGGGTTTCATGCTTGAAAACCCTAAAATACTAAAACTAGTCATTTTGGTGCATTCGTTATATCTCGAGATTGGAGAAGGATCAGGAGTTGAAACTTTTACAGGACGAATATAAATTCCTTATGTACCATGTGTAAGAGTTTCAACCTCATATTCGCTATATTATAGGAGATATGATTCCTCCAAATAAGGGTTCCATCCTATCCCGAGACTCTACCTTAAATGAGTGACCTAGGGAGAATTTCCATATCTCAAGCTACGAAGGTCCAAATGAAATTTCTCAAAATGTCCTAGATAGGGAATGGACTTTAATTTCTGTGGTAAAAATTTTAGACCCCGAAAGTGAAACAGTGACACATGGAAATCCGTAAAAGTTTACTATGTTGAACAGTCCTGAAATAAGTCACCTTGGTAAAAATCGCATAAGTTCCAATTGGTAAAACCAATTCTACTCTAACCTGTGGTTTTGGAAAGAGGACAAATGATGATACCTCAGTGCATATGATCCGCCATGATCTCATGGTTTAGTCTAGTGTTTCTCTTAGTACAGCTGAAGTTGAGTACATGGCAACTTGCTTCGCTATTTAGGAAGCCATATGGCTTCTAAAAGATGATGTCAGAACTATTTGACATGGAGTTGAAACCATAATGATTCTTTGTGACAACCAAAGTTGTAGAAATATGACAAAAAATCCTATGGAATATGGTACCAAAGGGAGACATAAAACTCCATAATGTGAGTACCAATGAGCAAGTTACTGACGTGGTGACCAAGCTTTTGTGACAAGCTTGGTGTAGTTCGAAAACACTTTCCTCGTAAGGAGGAAAAATGATGCTGATACTGAAGAATTTCCTCACAAGGAGGAACATTGATGTTGATACTAAATACTTTCCTCGTAAGGAGGAAAAGTGATAATGATATAGATATTTCCTTGCAAGAAGGAACGATGAAGATATGGACCCTTCTTAGAAAGGAGAAACATGTCGAAGATATAGACTCTCTTCAGAAACGAAGAACATGTCGAGACTATGAACCTTCCTCAGACAAAGGAGGATCAGGTTGATAATATGGATCCTCCCAGAAAATGGGGAGTGATGATGAGAAAGAAATCGATGATGGAATGATAGTGATTCTCCAGCATGAAAGAGGCCAAGGGTGCTTGAAGATGTAGACAAGGTATAAAATTCACTTATGGGCGATAGTATCCTCTCTTGAGGATGGAACGTATAACACTATGTTCATGAGAGTTTTCCTTACTAGGTAAGGATGGCCCTGCAGATATTACTCTGGAATAGAGAGTACCCACATTCACGTGTGGACCATAGTATCCTCTTTTGAGGATGGTAGGTATAACACTTTGTTCATGAGAGTGGTCCTTCCTAACTAAGGATGGCCCTGTAGATCTTACTCTCATGGAGAGTACCCACATCCAATTATTGATACCGTAGAATAACACTCACTCAGGAGTGGTCCTAACCTATGTGGTATGGATGATCTACAATGAGTCCTCACGAACGACAGGACTGAAATTTTGTATGCAGTCGATATCTGCCTTGCAGACTATACTCTTGTATGGAGAGTATGCCTACGTTCATATGTAGATGCCATAGAATACCACTCGCTTGGGAGTGGTCCTAACCTGTGTGGCATGGATTGTCTATGATGAGTCCTCACGGATGTCGTAGTATAACACTCACTTGGGAGTGGTCCTAACCTGTGTGGTATGGATGTTCTATGATGGGATGACATTGTGTATGCGGTCGATATCTTCTCTACAGACAATACTCTTGCTTGGAAGATTATGCCTACACGCAAGTGTAGATACTGTATTATAACACTCACTTGATAGTGGTCCTAACATGTGTGGTATGGATGATCTACGATGATTCCTCATGGATGATAGGGTCAACACTGGGTGCGGTTGAGATCTAAATTTAGTTGTAGATGATTCATCTGATCGATTTCATGGATCATGTTAATGGAGGATTGCATCGTCCCTGGACTTATTTCCTAAAGTGATCGGGATTGATCATCTCGCAAAATAATATGTGTACTGTAGGTAGTGTGACGGCGAAGAATCAAGTCGATCAAAGTATAGCAGAAAAGGGTCAAGTATATAAAAATGCAGCTGCAAATGATCAAGAAGGATCGAAGTGCTGCTTAAAAGGATCCAAAGGGTTGAAGTGCTTCTACAAAAGGATTGAAAGGATCGAAGTGTTGCTACAATGGATTGAGAAGATCGAAGTGCTGCTGCAAAGGATCTAGAAGATAGAAGTGCTGCTGCAAAGAATCGAGAAAGATTGAAGTATTGCTGCAAAGGATCAAGAAGGATCGAAGTGTTGCTGCAAAGGATTGAAAGGATCAAATTGCTGCTAAAAAGGATCGAAAGGATTGTAGTGCTGCTACAAGGGATTGAGAAGATCAAAGTGCTGTTGCAAAGGATTGAGAAGATCGAAGTGCTTTTGCAAAGGATCAAGAAAGATCGAAGTACTGCTACAAAGGATCAAGAAGATTGAAGTGCTGCTACAAAAGATTGAGAAGATTGAAGTGTTTCTCTAAAGGATCAAGAAAGATCGAAGTGCTGCTGCAAAGGATCGAGAATATAGAAGTGTTGCTACAAAGGATTGAGAAAGATTGAAGTGCTACTGCAAAGGATCAGAAGATCGAAGTGATAATGTAAAGGATCAAAAGATCGAAGTGTTGTTGTGAAGGATCATAATATCGAATTACTAATGCAAAGGATCAGAAGATCGAAGTGCTTCTATGAAGGATCGAAAGATCAAAGCGTTGCTGCAAAAGGATCAAGTGATCATGTGATGCAGAAGATGAAGAGTATCTATTCAAGTTACCGATTGTGAAAATTTCCTATGACATATAGATGTATAGCCTCAATGATGTTGCATATATTATGTCTCTGGTCTCCTACAGCCTATGATGATGTTTTTGGTAGAATAATCTTCTCGTTAAGGGGGAGTGTTGAATATTGTAACTTCAAAGGATATTCTAAATGATGTAACCCAAGGGAGACCCAAGGGAGATGTTATTATTCCTCCGGCAAGGTGTTACTATTGTATTTGGTCATCATAGAGTCATGAGGTAAAGCCTCCATTGTAAGTCTAGGAAATAGTACCCTAATGAATATAATATAATATTTTATTGATTCTTCCTAAGTGAACTCGACACACTTAGTTAAGTGGGGCCGACTTGTTAGGTTAAATGTCAAGTGACGAAAAAAGTATAAATACAGGAGATGTGTTCCTCATTTGAACATACACTCACTTATGCACAACGCATAGGAGAGAGAGAGAGATAGATATTTGTTGTAGGAGGTGCACCTATCTGGGGTCTTGTATTTTACATTTTATAAATCTTATATAGAGGAAGTTTTGCTGGGTTTTCTTCCTTGTGAGGGTTTCTCGGGATAAATATTTGTGTTATTTTTTGTGGCTGTGCTTTTCTATCTTTCAGTGATATTTTGATTATGGTTATGCTGTTATGATGCTAAATGTTATAAGATATAATATAACCATTAAAAACTTAACATGAAATACATAGAACGATAGCACACCACATAGTTTTAGGAAGAAAGTTAATATACAACATTAGTCTTAAAGTTTTTGCAAATTTAATGGTGGTTCACTTCAACTACACCATGCTTAGGGTTTAAAAATATGGTTTATGAAGAGATGGTGGTTTATGAAGAAATTAGGGGCTTTTAAATACCCTAAATTAGAAAAACTAGAAATTGGGCCTTAACTTAGAGATCTATGGCACATGAGTAAATCAGGGGGTAGTAGGATCATGCAAAATATATGGAGATATGGAACTAGGTAAGTGTGCAGTAAAGCACATACCTAAATTGGAACGATGGGACTTTAAAACTTATGTACTTTCATCAATATCTATGCCTATTTTTTCATAAAAAACATGCACTAGATTTTCATTGCACACTTGCAACATTGAGATGAAGTAACATGTTCAAAACATTTAGATACAAATTGGTGTTTGTGATAGAATAATTAAATCAAGGTTTCATAAATATTGAAAGAACATGTACCATAACTCAAGAAATGGGTGGTAGAAAAATTGATTAATATATTTTTATCATCTCAAACATTTACAAACTATCTAGATATGGATCACAATTACCATAGCTATCTCATGTGTTTTATAACTTCCAATTATATGATATGAGCTACTTACCTTTTTAAAAGCATTTCTTCTTCACAAGTTATCATAGTATAGAAGTAGAACATTAGGATGGGCCAACCTCTTAAAGTATATTTATTAATATTTATTAGGGTGGGATAACTTCTATTAAAGTATATTTATGAATATTTATGGGAAAACCTCACATAGTTATGAATATTTATTGGCTTGAAAAAGTTATACAAATAATTTATCTTTGTATTCTCTCATGTCGCATACCCACTTCATGCTCTATTTCACAAACGTGTTAAGAAGATAAAATTCCAATAGTATTTAGTGCAGGTACAAATGTAGATCGATGCCTCATATATGAAATAGTATTTGTCTTCTACAACACAAGATACTATTGCATATTAGTATTTTTAGTCCTTCATTTTCCATTAAGAATTACTCAATGTTATATAACTAATATCTCCATGCAATCATCCAAGCTATCAAACAATGGAAACTAATCATATAGAAACATTATTGGCCACACATTCATCATCACACTGAATACTTTTATGAACATGTCAACAGAAAATAGTAAATAAATTATATCTTGCAAGTTATAATTCAATAATATAAGTTTATAATAAAAGTTATGACAAGGTAGATGGACCTGAAATGTCTTGTTAATGTACATGTATCAAAAATTACTTGATGATGTTACACATGTACCGAAAGTACACCTTCCCTAGACTACACATCAAAACTTGATCTTTCTCTTGTTTTTTCCTAATTTTGATGCATCATGCCTCTTTCTAGGACCGGTGGGCATCTCTAGATTTTGAAAATGAAAGACCAAGTTTCTTACTCAACTAAGAGCACAAATACATTAGTACTAACAAACTTTAAAAAAATAAATTATGACTCAGTTACATATAACAAACACTCTCTGAATCCATCAAAGGTATCAATGCTTGTGGTGTCCTCCTTGTTGAAATCCTCTCTACAATTGTCCTTTGCAAATAAAATATCATATCTTGTTTATTTCAACAATTATGAACATGTCCATGTAAAAATATTAAAACACTTTGTAATGTATGAACATCTCACCGAAAAGTTAGAATTAAGGACAGGAAAGTGGGTTTCTTATGTATCTAGTTTACCCTGTTGAATATCAAGCTCGGTCACATCCACAACTAGATTGGATGAGATAAGCATTGCTTCTACCAATGGCTACAGTTACCAAATGCTGAAATAGTTAGGCATGCATGAATAAACAATTTAATGTGAACAGACTATGTACATATATTGAAATAGATACATCCATGTGACTTCTTCCCATCATTGATGCATTGATAATTGATGCATCAACAACCTTGCTTTTCATGGAGGACTCTCTAGCATGATTGTAAACATGTGAAATAAACATTAAGAAAAATAAGTTCTGCATGGAATTCAAAGTTAATCAACAACTATCATCAAGGGTTATGCATTACTGTGGAATAAGTAGGTCCATGATCATGGACACTCTCCCTTTTTTGGGAATATATTTTCTTGATAAATACATAACCCTTGGAAACATTTGGATTTTAGGGAGAAGCAAATAAATGTGGTGGTGCTCTTATTTTAGTTGATGCCTACAATCAGAGAGTGTTATAATAGTTATACATGCACACATGAATCAATGAAATAAGGTGTATTAAAAAACTACGTTGAAATAGTTACCTTGGTGTCAGTTATCTCTCCACCAAGGGGGGGATTCATTGGTGCTAAAGTATTACTTCTTTGTAGAGGCATCTAAAATCTTCAAGTTTAAACATTATAAGTTTTAGAAACATATAAATGTTTAAATTAAGGAAAAACAAGTATGAACGTGATTATTTTTAGAAGCATATACTACCTCACTCAAAAACATGGTAAGGTTAACATATGAGATATCATCAGACCCAATGTTTTTCTTAGGATCTTGAGGATATAGCGACTACAAGTTTAAAAATTGCTAATATTAGATCATCTAGTATTAATGATTTCACATGTATTAACAGAATAATAGGTATTAACAAACTTACATGTTGAAATATTTACCTTTATGTGAGTTATTGATGCCGAAAATACAAAAACACTTGGTACAGTAGTCTCTCCACTGCTAGTGCCAATGATTTTCCCCATAGTAGTGTCATCTAGCATATACAAGCTTAAAATTTTTAAAAATAAACAATCTCTATATCTGTATAGTAAGGAAAAAATAGTTTAGACAAGATTATTATTAACTATATACTTACCATGCAAAAAAAATTGGAAAAGAAAACATTTGATGGCACACAACCATAACATGCATGACCACATGATATGCACTAGTGAGACTCAATGGCGTTCTCCTAATGTGTCGATCACCCCACTACTAGATGTTCTTACATCACTGGGAGGTGATGGATGTACACCAATAGGGAGAGATGGCCCTGTGGACAATCTCCCATGCGATACTCAATAATTCCTCATGTATATGTGGTTTCATACCATGTGCATGCGAGACATCTGACCTAAGAATCTTCCTGCAAGTTGGAGGTATTTGGTGATTGACATCTCGATTGTATGGCATTGGGATATTTTTGAGGCATCCCCTTCACCAACACCTTGGAACTCCATCATGTCAAAATAATTAACGTGTTTTCCTAGCATGAGCTCAATATACATCTTTCTAACAAAATATAAGGGAATCTCCCTATTATTATGAGGTGGCACATCGAAAACCATATACCACCAATCCATCCAATTCTCTTGGAATGGTGGATATATGCACAACTTAATATAGATGTGTGGTCTGTTTTTGTTTCTAATTCTCCCTGTTTGGGCTCTCCAAACAAGGAATATATATGTTCTTTGGTGATCTTTAGTTTTTTGATGTAATTATAAGTCAATCCATTGAGATATTGTTTCCTTTTCTGTCCTCTATACAATGCAATGTTGTATAGAAAACCATTTGATTGGGTAATGGTGTTATAATGCCATCTAGTGATTATACAAGTGAGAAGTGGAGTTGGTATCCACCCCTCCATGCCTTCCCAATCTCTCTAGACTTCACTATCTCTCTCAGTGTCTTTTCATTCAGATTCATACATGCCACTGCAATCATAAATGCAAAAAAATAAAAATAGAAACATACATGGTATAATGACATCTATTGGAAATGAAAAAATGTACAACAAGTGTTACAAATAATGACATGAGTATTTGTCGTTTAAAATTTAAAATTGAACACTTACATTAGAGAATCAACATTAAACAATTTCCATGTTAATTTTTTGTTAAATTGGTCATCAACATGCATGCCTACACACTAAGATGTTCCTCAAATATGAATAATAACTATTACTATTGTGAACTAAACCTTGTGACTCTGACCTATAATGTCTTTATATGCTCATAGCTTTGTGAAAAAAGGTTTTGAGTTAACAACATTGATACATGGTAAGGAAGGTAATCATGTATGAGATTACAAAATGCATGTGTTTTACAATTAAGTTACATTATTGAATACATGACCAAGATGATTATTATCTTATTGAAAGTGGTCCCAAACCACCTTGGATGCTAATTTGTCTTTGAGTGTGTTATGTTAGTTGAGTTACCACCACTTTATGTAAGAGATTATTGATAACCAATTATAATTTTTTAGTTACTGTGTCTTCTATGAAGTCCCTCTTTGTTACTGTTGGTGTTAACATAGTGCAATTTGTTTACTATCCAACTAATACAAACATTACTTGGCCTAACCACAAGAGATCTATCACCAATAATCTTAGGCGCAATACTAAAAATGGAACTTGGTGCAACTATAACATTATATATCTTAGTGCAAATAAAAGTTGAGGCAATGAGAGTTTTTCATGTTCTAGCACACAAAATTTTGTTAAGTTTCTAGCATGAAAAACACTACAAAGGTTAAAGTACATGTTGCAAAAGCTACATGTTATTAAAAATTGCATAAAGAAAAACTTTGATATGGGAAAATATTCCCTAATACCCCCCCTCAAACTATGGGAAATTGCATATTATTACAGTAAAATAAAGTTTGAAACTCTATGAACTATGTAGAATCTTCCAAGAAATGAATCAAAAAGTGCATAAGAATCATAAAGAGGATCCATAGGATTCCAATGTCTCTTTTGAAAAAAATGAGAGTTTTCACACTCAACCTCCCAATGAAAGTTTTCAAGTATAAAAGGACAAATTGGGGAGTTTATACATCAAGCCACTGCAAAATAAATTAGGAGTATTTTTTCCATGTTAACAATACCTAAATAAACATAACTGGGTCATGTTGTTTTTCTCACACATACACCAAACCTATCACAAATAAACAATATTTTCTTTGAATGTGGAAAATTGTTTTGTTGGTTCAAGCAAACAATTTTTTCTTTGAATGTGGAATTTTTTTCGTTGGTTTGTGATTTTGTTTGGTGATTCTATGAGCTTTTAGAGTTTATTGTGTTTTTTTAATGGTTTTTTAACATAAACATTGAACAAAAATTGAAAGAGGGAACTATATTTACCTGTGGGGGGAATAAATTCATTGAAGATGCTTCTATATGCTGAAATTGCCTCCGTGTTTCATCCTTGTCTCCGACCAAAACAAAAAATAAAAAAAAATGTGGAGAATAGGGTCACGAACATATTTTGGAGATTAAAAGAAGTGTTACGAAAACACGTATGTATTTTTCCCCTATAAAATGCATAAGTATTTTGGAGAGCAAAAAATCCTATGCGTTGTTTTCTCCTACCCTTCGTGGCATCCCAATTGGCTTCCTCGGGCTTGTACTTTCCTAGAGCTAAGAAACACATACATATGTCTAATTCTACAATAGATTTGTGATTTTCAAAACATGAATTTAATCTCAAAAGTTGATCATCTTCTTGCAAAAGCCCGCATGTATCACCCTCATATAAAAATTTCTTGTTAAATTTTTTGTAATAAAATAAATCTCTACAATTTTCTCAATTACTCATAAAATGTCGAAAGCTTCAATCTAAAAATGATATATAATCTACCCTTGTATTAAAATTGTCACCAATTTTGATAGATTCATCCTATTCATAACATGACACAATCTCTAAATTTATGTATTTGCCAATGATATTTCAAATAATTCCATCATTTTAAATTTTTACAAATGATATTACAAACAAGATCCATGAGGTGGCAATGTCCTGCATCAGCACCATTGATAAAAGTTTGTCATATTTCCATATATTTGTCATTTTCCAATAAAAAGTTTGAAAATGGGTAAAAATGACTTAACCAAAAAACAATGTTCCATTTTACATCTATTAGACCAAATGCTTAAGAGAAGCTCCTTATTATTATATTTCAACCCTCACACAAACAGTCACAACCCTCACACAAATCACAACTACACTAAAACTAAACATATTTTGTGCATACCAAACAGTCACGAACCTCACACAAATCACAACTACACTAAAACTAAACATATTTATTGCATACCATTAAGAATATTTTATTTCAAGCTCTTTTTCCTCAAAAATATTTTCAATATTTTCCACGGAGATAAGATCTGGTTTCCAATGTATTCAAATGCAATCTTTCACTTTAATATTTTTAATCTACCTCACAAAATCTACGTAACACAGTTACACATCAATTTATCAAAGCTACACCAAAGGCATAGAAAATCACTAACAACATAGAGATACATAGATTTCAAGATGTCTACGAAATATTTACAAATTATTCAAGCAAATGGGAGCTGAGAATGACCTTTCCATAATTGTTGTAACCATGTTCACTAGCTCATTAAGTGCAACAATTAGTTCATTCAAATGCATTCTTAAAACTATGCAACAACATCCTGGTGCAATAAGGCATTTTCGTTGCTTGGTTTGGTTTTTTCTATTGTTAATGAAACAACTATTAATGTGACCAGACTCGAAGTGGGTTTCTACAATTCAACTTGTCCAACTGCAGAATCCACTGTGTTTGAGGTCATTGAAAAAGAATTCAAGTAGAATCCTTCAATATCTGCCGGATTAGTACGCTTTTGGTTCCATGATTGTTTCATTTGGGTACACATAATTCCATGTTTACATTGTTATTGAGAATGTAATCCACAGTTCTTTCCACCACAATTTTATTAGGTCACTTTGATAATTAAATTCGATCCAACTAATACAGTAGGTTTGTTTTATCGATTTCAAAGCCTATTTTGCTGAGAGGTAATGGTTTCAAGTCCTGTAGAGGAGGAATTGACATTTTATGATGAGAAAAATTGGAGGTAGGTCATAGTTTCATGTTAGGTAGTGTAGAAATTGACATTTTCCATTGAAAATGGTAAATAATTGAAAATTTTTGTAATCGTTTGGAAGTGTTAGCGATGTGATGGATATTTAATCATAGACTCCACTCCTACAAACAAAGTAGAGAAAGACATATATATGAATAGAAAAAGACTTCAGGAATTCTGGGTGATTAAACGAGTCAAAGAGGAAGTAGAGGCCATTTACTCAAAAATAATTTTTTGTGCAAATATTTTCCAATTTAGCTCTAGGGATAATGCATATTTGGTATAGATCATAGTAGTAATGTTCAAATAATTGTAATTGATGGATCGTTGATTTAAACATACATCTCCATTCGGATATCCTCATACTTAGGTTGTTCTAGGAATAATAAGGGATGGAACAATTTCAAAAACTTTTGATACTGCAGGAAATATATCACATGGTGTTGAAATATTGTAACTTCGAAAAGTATTCTAAATGTATTTTATTGTTGTAATATTTTGGATAATTTTTATTCCTTCATTGGGATGTATTATTGTGTTTGGTCATCATAGAGTCATGAGGTAAAACATCTGTTGTAATTCGGGTGAGTAGAACCCTCCAAAAAGTAATATTATATTTTTGTGTGTCTTCCTAGATAAGTCATCCCAGTAAGTTTGTTGGGGCTGACCTAGTCAGGGAAAAATTAAAGTGGAAGATAAAGTATAAATAGAGGTGGCATGATCCTCATTTGTACACATGCGCTCACTTGTGTATTGCGCATAGGAGAGAGAGAGATATATATGCAAGGAGAAAGAGCACATGTTTGTGGTTTTTTCTTTGTACTTTTGATACATCTATATAGAAGAAGTTTTGTTGGGTTTTCTTCCCCTAGAGGATTTCCCAAGATAAATCGGTGTCTATCTTGTGATTGTGTCTCTTTGAGTGATCATGTATATGTTATTGTTGTGAAATTGAATTGAATATTATTGTTATTTATATTAGCATATGAAATGTTAACATCGTATCATAGCTATCCTGAATAGGACAACTTTCACAAGGTAAAACTCTCTTTGTCTTCTCCCTCCGGCAAGAAAGTAGGGTTTCTGTCAAAGTTGGAATTTTGGAGATCTTATTGCATAGAAATGTGTGCCTCCCTAGAGAGGATCTATTGACTCGTAGATTGAAATGTTTGAGTGGGTAAATATCTGAGAAAGTCAAACCCTAGTTTGAATCTGGACCAGAAAATTGCAGAAAACCAGAAAACTGCAGAAACTGTAGATCAGAATCTCACAAGTCAATTTTGAGAGGTGGAGATTTGTAATCTTCAAAAACCAAGTGTATCGGTCAATTTGCCTAATTCAAGCGCATATTCTAGTAAGGTCAGTTTTGCATTTTGATCATTTTCATTTTTTAGTGACCTCCTAGATAAGATGGCCCCAAGCACTAAGCTTGAGGACAAGCTAGAAGGCATAGATAATTTATGAGCATGGAAATATAGGATTGGCCTCATTCTTAGAGAGAATGATCTTGAAAAATACATCAAAGGAGAAGTTGCAAAACCTAAAGAGGATGAAGCTAAGGAGAAGCACAAGAAGGACCTGATTATGGAGATGAAGATCATTGTTGATTCTATCAAATACCACTTGATTCCTTAAGTGCCACCCGAAGAGATCTTGAAGGAGATGTATGATTACCTATCCAGAATGTATGAAGGAAGGAACATCAATAGAAAGATGACTTTGAGATATCAATTGAAGAGTACCAAGATGAGCCAAGGAGAATCCATCCAAGACTACTTCACAAGGGTCTCCCAGTTCAAGGAGAAACTAGAATCCATCAAAGACTCCCTTGATGAACATGAGCTAGTTATGGCTGCTCTCAATGGTCTCACTAGACCTTGGGATTCACTAATCCATACTATGTGTGCCAGAAAGGAAAGCATAACATTTAACATTGTATGGGAATATTGCATCCAAGAGGAGGATAGAGTAGCCAATAGAGAAGCTATACTTAAAGAAGATGACCAATACCTATACACTCATACTAAGAGAGGAAGAAGCCAATCTAAATTCAATAAGGAAAGACACAAGGATTCTAAACCTCCCAAGAAGTTCCAAAGGAAAAGAGGAAACAACCAGAGAAGAACTACTCCAACTTTCAATGTTTCAATTGTGACAAGATAGGACACATTGCCAGAAATTTTCCATTGAAGAAAGAAGAATACAAGAAGAGAAACAAAAACAAAACACATCATGCACACCTAACTGAAGATGAATATGAAGAAGAAGAGGAACAAGGAACTCTAAGAAAACAAGCAAAAGAAAAAGATGCAGAAAAGTATGTATTATTGTCTACACTCTCTAGGTCTGTGACACCTGGAGAAGATACATAGCTTATTGATAGTGGTGCTTCAAAGCACATGATGGGACAAAATAAAACTATGTCAAAACTTGAAGAGAATAACTCTCCTCAGAAGGTATCAATAGGAGATGACTATCAAAGGAATTGGTGAAGCAAGATACAAGCTTGATTCTGGAACCCCCATGAAGATGAAGGATGTCTTATATGTACCAGGTTTGAAGAAGAAATTACTTTCTATCTTAGCACTAGATAAGAAAGGATAGAGGGTTGCATTCATACATGGACAAGTACTTATGTGGCCCAAAGGAAAATCAATTGAAGATGCAGTTGTCATTGATGAAGAAGAAGGAGGCTTATATAAACTCAAGGGGCATTCGGAAAGAACCCTTGTTTAGGAGACCACTAGCCCAAGTGAATTATGGCATAGGATGTTTGCTCACATTAACTACAAAGCACTACCCCATGTGAAAAAAGTAGTGACATGTTTACCATATTTGAAAATCGATCATGAAGGAATTTGCAAAGGATGTGCAAAAGGAAAGAATATCAAGAATCCATTTCCGAAGATTGAGACAGCGGCTAAAGGTATGTTGGAATTAATCCATTAATATGTATGTGGTCCAATTCCCTCCACATATTTGATTGGTTATGAATATTATGTTGCATTTATTGATGACTATTCAAGAAATACATGGATATATTTCTTGGAAACAAAGGATGAAGTATTTGGAAAATTCAAGGAATTCAAATCCTTGATAGAGTCATTCAAAAAGAAGAATCAAGACACTTAGAATAGACAACGGTGGAGAATATACTTCAAAAGATTTTGAATCTTTTTCTAAAGAAGTTGGAATCAAGAGGGAACTAACTACTCCTTACAATCCTCAACAAAATGGTGTTGTGAAAAGAAAGACTAAGATCATTATGGAAGCAGTGAAGGCAATGATACATAATCAAGATATTCCAATGCATCTATGGGCTAAAGCAGCAAGGATGGTATTTTATGTACATAATAGATTATCCCATAGATCCCTTGGATTCAAGACTCCAAAGAATCCTGAAGTAAGCTGGCACCTCAAGATACTTGGTTTCCTAGTATATGTTCACATACCAAAAGAAAAGAGAACCAAGTTGGACCCTTCCGGACAGAAGGGAATGTTTGTGGATACTGTGAAGTCTCCAAATCCTTCAGAATATACATTACAGGATCCCATCACAAGGATATTTGTAGATATGCCACATTTGATGAAGAAGCAACTCTCAAGATCCAAAAAATGCCAGCATGAAGAAGTATATGAATAAGATGTACCTCCCATAAATGTAGAAGCTGCACCCTCCCCTGAAGATGAAACACCAAAATACCATGATATGCTAGAAAATCAAGAACCTCCCACTATGAATATGTCACGAAAGAGAAATCCTGCTTGGGTAAGAGATATTATAGAAGAAGCAGAGAAGTATGGAGCTCCAGAAGGCTCAACAAGAGTAAGAAAGAAATCAAATCCATTTTCCAGTTATGTGGCTTTGATGTGTGATCTTGTAGATCAAGGACCTACTAGTTATGAAGAAGTTATATAGAATAAGGAATGGGTAGAAGCAATGATGGAAGAATACCAATAAATAATGAAGAATGATGTTTGGGATATGGTTCCCAAACCAGAAGGAAAAAGTGTGGTATATTCCAAGTGGATCTACAAGATAAAGCATGCAACTGATGGAAGCATTGAGAAATACAAGGCAAGGTTTGTGGATAGAGGATTTTCTCAAAGGTTTGTGGATAGAGGATTATCAAGAGACACTTGCACCAATATCAAGGTACACTTCCATTAGAACCATCATGGCACTTGCATCCATGATAAAGTGTAGTTTACACCAGATGGATGTGAAGACAACTTTCTGGACTGGTGTTATTGAGGAAGAAGTATACAGAGAACAACCACAAGGATTTGAAATTGAAGACATACAGACTCATGTATGTAAGTTGAAGAAGGCTTTGTATGGATTGAAGCAAGATCCTAGATCTTGGTATGGAAGGATAGATAGATTTTTTATGATCTTGGGATTTACCAAAAGTAAAGCTGACCCTAACCTTTACTTTAAGGTTATGGATGATGATCCTGTCATATTATTGATGTATGTGGATGATTTGTTTCTGACATGAAATGAGAAACAGATTGTAGAGTAAAAGAAGAAGCTCGTTGAAGAATTTTAGATGAAAGACCTTGGATTAATTCACTATTTTCTAGGTCTAGAAGTATGGCAGAAACAAAAAGGAATATTTTTGAACCACGGAAAGTATGTTGTGGAAATATTTAAAAGATTTGATGTGTTGGAATGTAAAGCCATGACCATACCCATGGAAACCAACCTGAAGTTGTTAGCTGATGAATCATCAGAGTTAGTAGATGTGAATCTGTATAGACATATTAATGGGTCGTTGATGTATTTGATGAATACCAGTCCATATATATGCTTTGTTGTGAAAACCCTGAGTTAGTATTTAGTTAAGCCTAGACGTGTTCACCTGGTAGATGCAAAGCATGTGATGAGGTACTTGAAAGGTATGGTAGACTTTGGTCTATACTATGTTGGAGATCATGACTACAAATTGTATGGCTATACAGATGTAGATTAGGTTGGAAGTGTCTCAAATGGGAAGAGCACCTCAGGTGGATGTTATTGTATGGGATCTTCCATGATGTCATGGTTTAGCAGGTAGAAGTCCAATGTTTCTCTCATCACAACTAAAGAAAAGTATATTGCAGCTTGTTATGTTAGTTGTGAAGCCATATGACTTTGAAAATTGATGTCAGGTTTATTTGATCTGCAGTTGGATACCATGGTGATTCTATGTGACAACTAGAGTTGCATAAAGATGATGTAGAACCCAGTGTTCCATGACAATTCAAAG
Source organism: Pseudotsuga menziesii (assembly GCA_001517045.1). NCBI lineage: Eukaryota > Viridiplantae > Streptophyta > Pinopsida > Pinales > Pinaceae > Pseudotsuga > Pseudotsuga menziesii. The sequence continues at coordinate 145,737 of LPNX011221395.1, read as the reverse complement.
CACATAGAAATACTGTCACATACCCCAATTTTGTAAAATAATGTTAATTGTTTTAATTATATTCCTGAGACATTATGTTAAATTTAATGCTAAGTAGGGAACTGATGACTGAGCAGAGTCAACAGAATTGGAATGTAATTCAGAATAATTTATTATTAATAAATAAATTATGGAGACAACAACATGGGAGAGCTGTTAAAAGAGGTTACTGGTCAAACTGGTGGATGGAAGTAGGTGGAGGGAAAAATATAAGTGGCAGCATCCTCAAACACTTCCTAAGTTGCAGGTGGCAACTTCCCTATAATTGGGGTCATGATCCCCCAAGAAAGTGGGATCGGAGCAGGTGGCTCATTAAATGACAACTGACCCAAAAAGACCTAGGCAATATTTTAAAAGTACTCAATGAAGAGAGCTGAGGCTGCTTAGATATTTTTCCAGAGAGAATTCATTCAGGTGAATGTTATTCAGGAAATTCATTGAGGAAAGAGGGAAAAACAGTAAGGAAGTTGTTCTGATAGGATTGCTGCTGTAACTTGATTTTATTACAACATTTTATCTAGGAGAACTTACTGATAAGTTATGGATTTATACTGAGTTCGAGGACTGGTATCTGACTTTGCTGCACCTAGTTCCAGCTAGGGAGACCAAAGCAAGCTCGGGGGTCTTGAGGAGTCGCTATTTGAGCGCTCTCCAGGAGTTGTAGGGAGGAACGGCCTCCCATTGCTGTTGTTGTCCACAGTTTCAACAGGTTCTGTCTCTTAACTATTTTTGACTTAATGAGTATGAAAAGATGAATACTATGCTTGTATTATATGACAGAAGAGTTAGCTAGTTAGTAATGTAATTGTTTTAGTTTATCAGTATTTGAATCTATTTGATGAAATAAAAGACCCACTGTGTTTTTCCACATCTGGGTTCACCAGACCGTACTCCAGCACTGGGGTAGAATTATAGAAGGATGATATGTGATAATATAGAATCGAATGATAATAAAATTATAGAGTAGTATCACTGTGTTATTTGCAGAGGAATTTATCTTAGTTTTGGGAGTAGTATTTTTCTGTACAGTTCTTGTTATTTAGTTACTTTCAGTAACCTAAGTGCTTCATAGATTTACAGTTTATTTTCTTTTAATCTTAATGACTGTTTTTATTTAAGAATTAAATGGAAAGACAAAATAGCTATTTTTCGAAGTTATTCTATAGGTACTTCAGTTTTTTAGCAAGATTCTCTTACAAAAGAACATATATAAATGTACATAGGTTATTCACTTAATTTTCGTTTTATCTAGTTATTCATAAACAAAGTATATACATGTAGTTTATGATTAATAAAATATTAACTGGGTAAAATACTGACTGTGCAGTAAATAGACTAAGTGCTTTTATAAATAAATTTTATAATTATTAACTGGTTATTTTAAAAAAAAAACTATAGAATAGAGAAGATGTAAGAACACAGTAGATAAATAACAATATATCTTGTGTTTGTAACTAATCAAGAAATATAATTGATAAATATAAAATTTATAGCACAGCGCTATATATATATATTATATTAAACAAAAAAAAACAATGTATTATATTATAATATCAGCAGTAAATGGATTTGAATTTTATATAAAAGGGTTGTTCATAACAACTACCTTAATTACTGAAATAAAACACAAATGTATTATAAATTACAGAATAATAGTTATATAATAACAATTTCAACCCTCTCAAATAAAATAACTAAGTATCCATGAGTTCAAGAATCACAATATTCTGTTTATTATATGTACTGTATAGACAAAGAATGCAAGTTAAAATACTAAGTACAGGAACAGTAATCTAGTTATTTTAATATCACAGGATCATGTATAAATTCTGCGCTTGAAAGGAAAGTAACTAATAGTTACTTAAAGTGCTTCACCTTAATTATAAATCAAACAATTTAGAGCCACAGTTTGTTCATTCTATCAAGTCAATCTAATTAACACAGATTAACTAAAATAAATTACAGATGTATTATTAACCTAAAGGTATTTTTTTTTCCAAGATCATAAATATTACTTTCACAGCCGCAATCACAAATTATTATCATTATTATATTATAAATAAACAAGGAACAAATAAATTGCATCAAGACATTGTAAATACCGGATAGCAAAGAGGGCTGTTTAACAACACTTATATTTTAAGTTAGGGTTTAAACCCTGTAAGTTTAATTTATCAATAAAAGAGTGGAATTGAGGGTTTTCAAGCCCGTATTCCAAGCTGTCTTTCAACCTCAGTATTTACAAAGTAGAAGTTAAGTGAAAGACTGTTGAAGCCACGGCTTCTACAAGTTTTAAAAACAGTTTTAATATAAAATTACGGCCAAAGCTAAAGTGCTTCTATGCAACTCAAGGACCTCTTAAAACTGTAAAGATAAGCCACAACACCAAGTAACAAGTAAACAAATTAAAGAAAAACCCTGAAGGCAACAGTTCATGATAGCACAACCCATTCTGTTCCAGATGGACCAAGTAAAGAGGAACGGCCATGGTTAAAAACCAGGCTTACTCGTAAACCTGAACTGATGTCAAAATCTTGCACGGTTGAGCAGAGGAAGGGTTCAACCTGTAACAAGAGAAGTGCATATTAAAACCTGTTAAAAACTAATCTTATTTTACTCTAAAAATGGTTTAATAAACAAAAGAGGAACTGATAGTCCTCTTACCCATTTTTGTTGGTAAAGCACGACCATCACCGAACTGTTCGACCACCATGAACACAAGCAAGATGCTGTTTGCAGAAGAGAAGATAGGGTTACAGTGCAGCTTACACCCAATTGCTGTCCCGAAGAACAGTACTGCAGCACTCACAAGGAAGAGGTGTTTACAGTCAAAGGTTTGGTTAAAGAAACGGCGAGGAAGAAAACCCTGGTAAACTACATCAATAACCCTTGTAAAATGCTGAACAGTGTTACAATAAAACTCCTCTTAAAGAATGGTGGACGAACTCTTAAAAAGAAACAGCATTTAAAGGTTTAACGCAGAGCAAGGTAACAATGGTGTTCATAAGCATTGCAGCAGGGCGAGGATTGCCCGAAGGCAATGAAGAATGGCGTGTAGGGTTTGGCTTCATCCCTTCTAACAGTCCAATACATGGTTCAGGAATGGCCACATATCACGTAAATCTTTTACACATTGTGGGTAGTTTCATATAGTTCTATTGTTACCATCGTTTTCAAATGATTTTCAATCATTTTGACTTACTCAAAGTTTCGCTAAAGTTCATCACGGACGTAGTATAGAAATGATGAACGTAGTATGGAACTTATATGTTTATGCCACATTTGAAAAAAGGTTAGTAATCATCAAGCCATGAGATCATTTACAACCATATGATTATGTTCTTTGGTTTTCAATGCAAAGTATATTCTTCACCTTTTCATAACTAAAACTCTTGCTTATTTCCTTTATATGCTACAACGTTTTCATCAAGTATTATATGTATAAAATATTAAGGGCCTTGTAAAATATGATCTAAGAGTAAGGGAAGAAAAGTAAGAATACTCTCTTAGTGATGAGTTTTTATACTTGCAACCACCTTAATATATTTAGTAATAGTAAGTAACTCAATAAGATTTATTACTTAATCAACTATAGTTATTCTTAAAGGAGTTAAGGAGACCTTAATGATAAAAGAGGATAGAAGGTAAATTTAAAGTTAACCCATAGACTTGTTAAATATCAAGATTGTTTTATTACTCATTTGTTTGTATTCTTGGCCTTTGTTATTAAGCCAATCTTATAAAAATCAAGCTAAGATACTATTAAGTTATGAAAAGAAATTCTTCAATTTCATAAGCTAACCATGATAAATAAAGCTATAATTATGGTAGTCATTTACCTAGAACGATTTCGGTATGGAACTAGAAAGTTGTAGGAAAGTATGAAGGTCTTTTAAAGCTTAAATATTTTCTTGAGTTTTGAATATTATTATTGACTTGAATATATCAGTATTCCCCAAATAATTATAGTATAGAGGAATTGAAAACCCTTAATACTAGCCTCTTTTAGTTGACTATAGTATGCAATGAATTTGTAATTTTTCCTTGAACTGGAGAGAGATGAAAAGTAAGAATTTGTTACATAAGCTCTTTAGAACTTGTTGATGCCTGGAAATTTGCAGGCGACAATAGAAAGGGATTCTCCCCAATCAACGTTCCCAACTAGCCCGTTGACTGTTTGGAATAGGGAATCCGTCCGGCTTACGGTCCGGCTTCCGTAGGTCAAAGTAACAACAAGGGTTTACCAGTTGCGGCCCGGTCCACCGGAATTTGTATTTTGACTTAATGTATGCAATGCACATGCCTATCTTAAACATGCAGGGTGATAAAAATGTAAGGAATGACACAATGTGCTATGCAGGTTCTTACCTCTCATCTTAGGTTCTCGAACATCTAAACCACATATGCAACCAGGAAATAAAACAACTAACTATCTAAACACCTAACTACCTATCCCCGGGGAGCTAGAAAATGATTATTAATGAGTAATGCATTATCTCCATGTATAATAAACCAAATTACAGATAGCTGATATTTAAGTTTACAGCACATGAACAAGAAAATATTCTAACAATCAGATAGCTAACTGTTATATGAGCCACAAGCATTACTCTGAGTGAACTTTCCACATAATGAATCAGAAACCATTTAACAAGACATAGGTCATGAAGTTAGAACGATCTCACGAATTGTGGACACAAGCTGAAAAATAAAGTAGTTCATCTTTCCGCCATCCATTTGTTAGCATTTGGAAACTTCACATATCTTTCTCCAAAAGGCAAACTAAAATCTTTATTACAAAAGGAAGTAGTTCTTCTTACAATAGGTCATCCAGTATTACTGGGAAAAAGCCCTTTTCATTATCTATGTCTCCTACTTTTATACAAAATACAAGAAATGGTTGGGCTGCCCAAAGGGACCTTTGGGCGTCCCAACCCTTGGTCTTCCTAACGCTTCCCCTTTTCCCAAAAACTTTTACAAATATTTTACAATATTACAATGACCGATTTCTCACTAAGAGGGCCCCGCTTGACTCTCTAGGAACTTCTTCCACGCTGCAGCTTCACTGGCGAGATCCTCAAAAGAATTGGGCTCCAAGAATTGGATATTAATCTCAAACTTTTCAGCCTTTTTTCTTGATGGCCTCGACCCTGGTTGCATTTAGTCTCACCTGTTCTTCTAGGAGCTGCAAACAAATGGCTGTATGGCCTACTTCAATCTTCAGGGTTTGTTCATCAATGGCTTTAATGCATTGTACTTTGGCCTCCTCCTCTTGTTGTCTTCTCTGCAACATTTATATAAAGGAGTCATGATCTGGGAACTCGTGTAGCCTTTGCTCAGCTTCTACTTGACACCGGTTGTAAATGACTAAGGCTCTCCTGAAAAATTCAGTGCAAAGTCCCTTTGTTTTCTGGACAGTTTTCTTGAAGTCCTCTGTAGTAGTGATAGCGAACTCCATCAAGTCATAATCTCGCTGAAGGGTTTGTCTATTCTTGTCTGATAGTCCTCCTGGGACTTCCTCACCTTTCTCTGCCCTTGCCATCCTAGTGGTCAATACTTCAAGGATATCTTGTGACCTGTCAACAAAGTAAGAAGCAGTCTCCAGGATTTCTTCCAATCGGCTATCAACCTAGAGGATCTGGCATCTTTCTTCTTCTAGAGTAGTTTGCAGGTGCAGCACCTTGGCTTTCTGGGCCTGAATGTGTTCTTTGGTCGGCTGCAGATCAACCTGTTGTTCCTTTTCTACTTCCAGCTGCTCTTTTAGTTCTTTAACATATGCAGCATTGGACTCGTATATAACATTCTGTTGCTCTTCCAGGCCTTCTATCTTCGCCATCATCTATTCTCTTTCATTCTTCAAGTCCATAATTTCTTGTTGTGCTCTTTCCAGGGCTTCTTGTGTTGTTTCCCGTGCATGTGCCGCTACCTGGATGGCATATATTTCACTCTTTGTAGCCTCCATTTCTCTGAGCACATGATCATATTTCCTTTTAAGTTTATTGCCCTCTTCTCTTTCCTTTCTCAGGGTGTCCTTCAGCTGAGAGGAGGTTTTCTTGGTAGATTCTATTTCATTCATCATTCGATCTATGTTATCTTCCGAAGCATGTATGGCTGCCTTCTCGGAACTTATGGTAAACCTCGGATCTACGTCTGTCCCTACCATCACAGCTATATCTGATATCATCTTGCTAGTCATTCCTTCTGCTTCTATCTTTTTCTCTGTTCTCCTCATGATTCTTTTGGTAGCCCTGTCATAATATACCGTGGTAAAGTCAGGGACTTCCTCCCCCCTTTTCTGCACGAAGGGTACTAAATGAAGGGTAGAGGTTGAAGGAGTAATGGTGGCGGGCACTTGAAGGATCTGCACTTCAGGGTTTTCCTCTCCTTGGCTATGCCCCGCTTGTGTTTCAGAAGCCTGCTGTTGTGTTCCTTCTATCTTTTCAGTTTCTTGCCTCTGAAGCTCTTCGTTCAAATTTCTCTGGGTCTCTTCGGCTACTTGCCTAGCAGCTCCTTCCTTTTCTCTGGCTGCTTCTTTCGCCAGTTCAGCTGCTTCCTGTGCAGCTTTCCTCTTTTCTTCTTCTCCTTTTCGCAGCCATTCTGCAGCCTCCTCTTCCAATCTCTGAGCCTCTTCTCTTATTGTTCTGGCTGCTTCTTCAGCCCTAGCTTGTTCATCCTTCTCTTGCTCAGATCCTTTTCCACCATTGGTGGATTGCTTAGGTTTGAATCTCTTGCGGAGCTCTGTCATATTTGGACCCATCCTGTAAACCGATTCATCGCTATCGAAATGATGGCTGTATTCGTAGGTCACCTTGTGTTTCTTGCAGTGTTCCGCTACTCTGCCATGAGTATCATTCCTTCAAAAAGTCATTTCGCCAAAGTGGAACTTCCCTAGTTCTTCTATGAACTCGGGCGCTTGTTTTACATTTGTGAATTTATAATTTCCCAGTTTAAAAGGAATGGGGGGATAGGCAGTCTTCTTGTACTGGAACAAGAAGTGGCCAACTCCATCAATGTATACTTGTCTGACTGCTTCCTTGTGGATTATATAATCTGTAGCATATTTGGGCAGCAAAAAAGGGGTCTTTGACCCTCCAAACATCCTAATATACATACCATTTTCAGTTAGAAAGTAATCTCCATATTCATCAATGACCTGCATAGCGTCTTCTGACATGCAGTCACATTCTTTTCGGAAGATGAGCGTGTATAATGGCATGAGGAACTGCTCACAGACCTCTCTATAGTGACTGTGATATAGATGAGCCCCTAGAGGTTTGTAGGCCGCATATACAGGCATTCTGTCTCTATCCCATACACACTGGAGGCCTGGGAAAGGCTGATGACAAAGTATGCAATCTATCAGGATCGAGCTCATATAAAACTCAGATCTCTTCCTGGCTTCTCCTTCCAAAGCTGCAGCCACACAAGAGGAGAGACTGCTTGATACTATACTTTCCCAGTTGAAGATCGTGCCTTCCATGGCCACATAGAACATCAGGGGTATCCACTCGAATTTGAATAGTCTGCCATTTGCTCTCCCGAAGATCCTATTCAACATTAGAGCTATGAATCTGTAAGTAGGTCTGAGACTGGCTGTGTCATATTCTTCAATTGCTCTATGTCAGTATAGTTTCCCTGGCAAGAGCATCCTCTTCATGGTTTCTACAAAATCCATCCTAAGGTTGTCCAGCCATTCATTTGTCAGGAAGAGCTGAGGCTCCGATAGGTGGTAAGCTAAGGCAACATACCCAGGGCTAAAGGCGGCATAACCCTGGCCCTCGACATTACACATAAGCATTGAGTTGTGGTTGGTATTTGGTAAAACCCATCTCATCACCTCCGGGCATGGAAACAGCTCGGGCCTGGTGGCAACTTTCATAATGGCCGATTTTTCTATGTTTGCGTAAATGGGTGCTTCCTCAAGGCCCATATCTGGGACTTCCCTGCGGGAAATCATCCTGTATATATCTCCCCATTTGTATTCAAGATCAACCCCTGTGACACATTGGGTGTCCTCATAGATGTACTCAGTTTTTGTTTCTACTTCTGCTGCTGGCACCTCCTCCACTGCTGGGGCCTTCTTCTTCTGTCTCTTGGACATTGTAAATTCTCCCTCCAATGTAAACATCATGATATTAAGCAATTCAAATTTGTGAACATAGTGCAGTAGTTATTCTTTCTCAAGTGTATCATGACTATAATGATATTCAGACCTAAACCCTTCAGGCTGAAGGATTGAACCAGTCATGCAATATCTTGCAATGGGCTATTATCCTATGTTAATGTGTAAGTAAGAAAGCAACCCACATGTATGCACAACCAATCTATATCTTGACTATCTGAAACTATCAGTAAAACTTAGACTATTACTACAATATAATGAGCCATTAATACTAAAACCGGATTTATTCCTCAACCGGTCTATCATCAAACTTACATCATTTCCCAGTATGCCAATTTTTACCAATGAAACGATATGCAATGCAAATGCCTAAATTTTAAACGCAAGGTGCGACTATAAATCTTTGAACTCAGACATGGTTTTAGTAGGGATGAAAAAACAGTAGAAGCTCATGCTGCTCGCAGACATGGAAGTTACATCGGTGCGACGATAAACCGCGAGAGTCCACAACAAATTTCCGCACAGGGAGCTCTCACCAACACCACTATTCATGCATCCCACAGAAATTAAATGCTAACAGCGGCATGGCCCTAGGGTTTCAAGGTAGCCTGAGGTTAGGGCTCGAAAAATGGGCAAACCCATTAGGGAAACTAACCAGATAAGCATTCACCATCAAATCTTCGGCAAAAAACCCCTTCAAAATTACCGACTGATATCATCATCATAAGGAATCGAACCAGGTGCAGGCAGCATGACAGCCGCCTGCACCGCACCTTTCTCTACTGCTCATGGTGAGACCGAAATGGCCGCGACAAAGTAAAACTCAGGTTCTAAAAAAAAAGGAAACCCCCCCCCCTTTTAACCGCCAACAACCATCCAACCGGAAACCCTAAAAGAAGAAAAATGGGTGCAAACCACCACGGAGACGATTATGACAACTCTATCTGCGGGTGAAAAACTCCTCGTGCGAGCGAAAAGGAACTACGGGGCCTAATCTTAGTAATACCCAAACCACAACATGAATCCCTTAATCGAAACCTTGAAAAACACGATGCTAGGTGGTAAAGATCCTACCTGGCAATCCAACAAACGAGTACGCTGATGACGGCTAGACTTCTCCTTCTGCCACTTGGACACTGGTACACCAACAGCTAAATCCTCACGCGCTCCTAAAACAACAGCTCAACTTACCACGACAACGCTCGAAAACAATAAAAAACCCCATTTGTCGCCCCGTATATATTGAACAATTTTTCCACACGTGCGATGAGTCAAATTTTGGCGGGGAAAAAAATTCCATCGGGCGCGAACTGAAACCGGGTCGGGTGGCCAGAACTCCATTTCCTCCGCAACGGCGGACAACCCCTTGCACTCACTCGCCCGCAACGGCTAAATAACGTTTGAATCACCGTCGTCGGGCATCGGCGGACACCTTGATCAGATGATCAAGAGTTCCAACCCCCCCGCAATGTAGGGCCCTCAGAGTAAGATGCCATCCACAACAAGGAAGTAAGCAGTGGTCAATCGTTCCACTATCCAGCCGGGAGATAAACAAACGTCGGAGCGCTACGGAAAGTCCCTTTCCAGAAACGATCCGCAGCGTCGGGAGTGACAAGCAACAAACTATCCGCAATGTCGGACGAAGAAGAATTCACATTCCTCCGATGAAGAACCAAAACCCGTCCGCAACGAAGGAGAATCAAAAAATCACGCGCAACGGTCGGAAGATTCCAAAACCACCCAAAATGGTCGGGACGAAAACGAAAGTCCAAGACTCGGAAACAGGCCGCAACTGCGGGGAGGAAGATCATTAAACCGCCCGCAACGGCGAAAGAAATGAAAGACTTAACTCCCGATTGAACCAGGCTTTGAAAGATTTGCAAGATGGCGATGAACTTAATTGAAGATGGGATCCTTTTAAGCATTGAAAGAGAAAAACCACTCAATTTACAGCAACCAAAAGGCTAGAATACACTTCAAAATCCATAGGCCAAAAATCAATAGGCTGAACTCAAGAAAGAACCAACATAATTCAAAGTAAAGGAGGGTCCTAAATTTTTTTAGAATTTTGGGAAATTGTTGCAGGTGCAACAATTGGCGACTACCTGGTGAACCCCAGATCTCTAAATTAACTTTTCTTTCTAAGCTTAAGACTGTATGAATAATACTGAAATCTTCTAGCTGTCTGCATTCCTAAGCCAACCGGATGATGCATCAAATCACTTATAAGAATCCCATTTTCTTAGGAAAAGGTAACATCAGTAGTGTTTCGGTCCGAATAACTCTCTTGAGGCTGAAAGAGTGAGGTTCATTTTGCTTTCCCTTTGGTGGTTACAGTTTCAACACCACAAGATTGTGACAGATAGTGAACAGTATTACCCTTTTGTTCCTCATTCCCATGCCAATTAGCACTTTTGTGCCTTTAGAACTTATAGTTCATTTGATATGAGTCCTCCTGCAGGCCTTTCTTACTGAATTTTAATTCAGGATCCTCTATCCCATAGTGTCCTTTTGTGTGAATGATATATTTCATACTTCAATTCACGGACGGAGGGGATCTTGTGGCCATTTGGTGCTTTATGCTTTGAGATTAACGCTTTTCGAGCTTTTCTTTGATATGTCTTGCTTCTTTTGGGAGTAGTGACTCTTAAGAGCTTTTAGCCCTTTTCTTAATTCATGGCATGGGATCATTTATATATGATAAACTCTTTCACTCTGCTTCCTCTCCGTGTGTCTTTTACTGGGACTACCTTGGGGTATTTAAAGTGTGAAGTGGATGGAGCCCCCAAATAGTATTTCAGACCTTTTCACTTCTGAGTTATTTATAGGGATTAAGTAAGACTTCAAATGAAGGCATTGCCAGTTAGGAATACAACTACTAGAAGACATTCTATACTTTAAGCACAGTCTTTTTGCTCAGGATTTTAGTTAATACAGAACCCTGACCTTTCCATTGCATCCAAAAGTTTGCCTCTTATTCAAAAATGAAAGAAAACTAGCAAAACCATAAGAAAATAGCAGCATAACAAGCAATTAAAGAAAGAGAACATTAAAGCCTTGAAATCAGAAAATATTATTAGCAACAAAACAATTTATTTATGTACATAAGAAAACATCAAGACAAAATTCGCCCATTCCTAAAAATTTCAAATCTAAAGAACTAGGAATGAGCTGGATTTCAGACCTGAATTGTCTAACCATGGTCCAGCAGTGCAGTTATTGAGATGGAACCCATATCTAAAATTCTGCAATCATCTCTTTCAGCCTGAGGGAGTTGAAGGAGCCCAGGCTGAATGTCCTTCATAGGACTGGCCCTTTTTGAGAAATGATGTTCTAGCTTAAGCTCAGTAAGATAGTTCCCCAAAACAGAATCAGCAGTTTCGTTTTCCTCCCTTAGCTCAGTGACATTGTTTTTCATAAAAGGCTCTCTTAGAATCTTAATCAGGTTTGGGCTGCCCTTCTGGGGTAGCCACAAATGAGACCAATCTGAAGCAAAGTATCCGTTTAGTCTTGATGTCCAGTCTCGGTTTAAGATCATCCCATAACCATCAGGAATGTCTGCTACTATGATGTCAATGTAGTGGCATATCTTTTTATTTGCAGACAATTGAATCATCACATTCTCCATTTCTCCTACTACTTTGACACTAGTTTTGTCAAGTTGCGTGACATCCCAAAAAGTAGGCTTTATCTGACCCTTGAGTTTTTTGTAAACTACCAGAGGCATAACATTCATAGAAGATCCCGAATCCACCAAACAATTATGCACCTTATGATTGAGGATTTCAAGGGTCACAAGGAAGGGTGGAGCGCTGGTTTTCTTTGTCTTAATCAATTCAATCTTTTCTTCCATAGGTTGGTTCTTTGTGGGAAGCTCCTCTTTAAGTTTGCTAGTTCTTCCCTCCTCATCATCTTCTAATGATTTGGCAGGTTTAGTGCGTGGCTCTATTTCATGTCTGCAAGTGGTGTCTTGAGGTATGTCATTTCTAGCCTTTACATTAGCCTGCCTCTCACTTTTCCCCTGCAACTCTTGAACTTTTGAGATTTTTGCGTTGTCATTGTTTGCTAAGTTCTTATCTTCTGTGGTTTTACATGTATGCTGAGATTTGAGAGCATGTTCTTCAGTGTTAAACAGTGAAACTCCATTCCATGAGAACATAGTATCATCCTCTGTCTTTTCTATGGTCTGTTTCTCTTTTACCTCCTTGCTACTGTCTCTAGTCAACTCTGGGTCCAACAACTTATTCATCACCCGTGTCATTGAATGTATCCATTGAGGACAATTCTTCTCAGAGTGGGGTAGTTGGTGAACGGTACAGAAATCATCCCCTCCTACCTCTGTTATACTAATTGATGCCAAATTGGGAGGGGGGACTTGCCATTGGTTGTCATCTTCTTTTCTGGGATAGGGAGGCTTATTGGTTTTTTGAATATCCCTTTCTTTTTCCAATTCTACAACTCGGTTGGACAGCTTCTGAAGCACCTTCATCATCTCATGATAATCATGTGGTTGGCCTTCTCTTGATTTGGAGAGCAATGAGATTCTTTTTACAGTGGTCTTTTCTTCAAGTAAGTCAGGATAATCCTCTATACTCTCACTTTCAGCCTCTACTCTCTCAGCCTCTTGATAGGTTTCTGCCAACGTAGTCTTGACTTTCATCTTGGCAAACATGGCCAACTCAGGGCCTAGGGCTGAGGTATAATACTCAATTAGAACTTTGTCTGAAGGTCTGTCAATAGCAGAATTTTTTTTTAATTACAACGAGAATCTCTGAGTGAAACTATGTACCTTTTCGTTCTTTTCTTTTATTAACGAAACCAGAACTTTTATCAATGAGGTATGCATCTTCTGAGCAGTATACTTCCTCCTGAAAATCCTTTCAAAAATGTACCAATTAGGAATGGAGTTTGCAGGTAGTCCAAAGTACCAGGATGCTGCTGCTCCTTTTAGAGTATGAGGAAAAAGTCTACACACCACATCTTCATATTCTCCAGCCCTTAGCCCCTCTAACGCTAGGTAAAAGCTTTGAAGGTGATCATCTACAGCAATGTTATCTGCAGGGTCAAACTTGGGCAAAAGCTTGTCAAAGGCTTGAGGTAGGTCATGCAAAGGAGGTGTTAAGTTTAGGGGTGACCTAGCTCTCCATGCTAGCAAAGGGTTAGGTTGATTACCAGCCATGAGCAAAAGTAAGCAAGTAACACTAGGAGAAACCGGATTTCAAGAATAGAACCGGAAGCTTCAAAACATCTGCTGGTAGGGTAGTCTCGGGAAATCAAATTCCACGGCCAGCCTTTTATTGGCGGCCCTCCTTCTAGCGCCAAAAAACTGTTGATGACTAGAAATTCGCAAGCGACAACAGAAAGGGATTCTCCCCAATCAACGTTCCCAACTAGACCGTTGACTGTTTGGAATAGGGAATCCATCCGGCTTACGGTCCGGCTACCGTAGGTCAAAGTAACAACAAGGGTTTATCGGTTGCGGCCCGGTCCACCGGAATTTGTATTTTGACTTAATGTATGCAATGCACATGCCTATCTTAAACATGCAGGGTGATAAAAATGTAAGGAACGACACAATGTGCTACGCAGGTTCTTACCTCTCGTATTAGGTTCTCGAACATCTAAACCACATATGCAACTAGGAAATAAAACAACTAACTATCTAAACACCTAACTACCTATCCCCGGGGAGCTAGAAAATGATTATTAATGAGTAATGCATTATCTCCATGTATAATAAACCAAATTATAGATAGCTGATATTTACGTTTACAGCACATGAACAAGAAAATATTCTAACAATCAGATAGTTAACTGTTATATGAGCCACAAGCATTACTCTGAGTGAAATTTCCACATAATGAATCAGAAACCATTTAACAAGACATAGGTCATGAAGTTAGAACGATCTCACGAATTGTGGACACAAGCTGAAAAATAAAGTAGTTCATCTTTCCGCCATCCATTTGTTAGCATTTGGAAACTTCACATATCTTTCTCCAACAGGCAAACTAAAATCTTTATTGCAAAAGGAAGTAGTTCTTCTTACAATAGGTCATCCAGTATTACTGGGAAAAATCCCTTTTCATTATCTATGTCTCCTACTTTTATACAAAATACAAGAAATGGTTGGGCTGCCCAAAGGGACCTTTGGGCGTCCCAACCCTTGGTCTTCCTAACGCTTCCCCTTTTCCCAAAAACTTTTACAAATATTTTACAATATTCCAATGACCGATTTCTCACTAAGAGGGCCCCGCTTGACTCTCTAGGAACTTCTTCCACGCTGCAGCTTCACTGGCGAGATCCTCAAAAGAATTGGGCTCCAAAAATTGGATATTAATCTCAAACTTTTCAGCCTTTTTCTTGATGGCCTCGACCCTGGTTGCATTTAGTCTCACCTGTTCTTCTAGGAGCTGCAAACAAACGGTTGTATGGCCTACTTCAATCTTCAGGTTTTGTTCATCAATGGCTTTAATGCATTGCACTTTGGCCTCCTCCTCTTGTTGTCTTCTCTGCAACATTTCTATAAAGGAGTCATGATCTGGGAACTCGTGTAGCCTTTGCTCAGCTTCTACTTGACACCAGTTGTAAATGACTAAGGCTCTCCTGAAAAATTCGGTGCAAAGTCCCTTTGTTTTCTGGATAGTTTTCTTGAAGTCCTCTATAGTAGTGATAGCGAACTCCATCAAGTCATAATCTCGCTGAAGGGTTTGTCTATTCTTGTCTGATAGTCCTGCTGGGACTTCCTCACCTTTCTCTGCCCTTGCCATCCTAGTGGTCAATACTTCAAGGATATCTTGTGACCTGTCAACAAAGTAAGAAGCAGTCTCCAGGATTTCTTCCAATCGGCTATCAACCTGGAGGACCTGGCATCTTTCTTCTTCTAGAGCAGTTTGCAGGTGCAGCACCTTGGCTTTCTAGGCCTAAATGTGTTCTTTTGTCGGCTGCAGATCAACCTGCTGTTCCTTTGCTACTTCCAGCTGCTCTTTTAGTTCTTTAACATATGCAGCATTGGACTCATATATAACATTCTGTTGCTCTTCCAGGTCTTCTATCTTCTCCCTCATCTATTCTCTTTCATTCTTCAAGTCCAGAATTTCTTGCTGTGCTCTTTCCAGGGCTTCTTGTGTTGTTTCTCGTGCATGTGCTGCTACCTGGATGGCATAGATTTCACTCTTTGTAGCCTCCATTTCTCTGAGCACATGATCATATTTCCTTTTAAGTGTATTTCCCTCTTCTCTTTCCTTTCTCAGGGTGTCCTTCAGCTGAGAGGAGGTTTTCTTGGTAGATTCTATTTCATTCATCATTCGATCTGTGTTATCTTCCGAAGCATGTATGGCTGCCTTCCCGGCACTTATGGTAAACCTCGGATCTACGTCTGTCCCTACCATCACAGCTATATCTGATATCATCTTGCTAGTCATTCCTTCTGCTTCTATCTTTTTCTCTGTTCTCCTCATGATTCTTTTGGTAGCCCTGTCATAATATACCGTGGTAAAGTCAGGGAATTCCTCCCCCTTTTTCTGCTCGAAGGGTACTAACTGAAGCGTAGAGGTTGAAGGAGTAATGGTGGCGGGCACTTGAAGGATCTGCACTTCAGGGTTTTCCTCTCCTTGGCTCTGCCCCGCTTGTGTTTCAGAAGCCTGCTGTTGTGTTCCTTCTATCTTTTCAGTTTCTTGCCTCTGAAGCTCTTCGTTCAACTTTCTCTGGGTCTCTTCAGCTGCTTGCCTAGCAGCTCCTTCCTTTTCTCTGGCTGCTTCTTTCGCCAGTTTAGCTGCTTCCTGTGCAACTTTCCTCTTTTCTTCTTCTCCTTTTCGCAGCCATTCTGCAACCTCCTCTTCCAATCTCTGAGCCTCTTCTCTTATTGTTCTGGCTGCTTCTTCAGCCCTAGCTTGTTCAGCCTTCTCTTGCTCAGATCCTTTTACACCCTTGGTGGATTGCTTAGGTTTGAATCTCTTGCGGAGCTCTGTCATATTTGGAGCCATCCTGTAAACCGATTCATCGATATCGAAATGATGGCTGTATTCGTAGGTCACCTTGTGTTTCTTGCAGTGTTCCGCTACTCTGCCATGAGTATCATTCCTTCGAAAAGTCATTTCGCCAAAGCGGAACTTCCCTAGTTCTTCTATGAACTCGGGCGCTTGTTTTACATTTGTGAATTTATAATTTCCCAGTTTAAATGGAAGGGGGGATAGGCAGTCTTCTTGTACTGGAACAAGAAGTGGCCAACTCCATCAATGTATACTTGTCTGACTGGTTCCTTGTGGATTATATAATCTGTAGCATATTTGGGCAGCAAAAAAGGGGTCTTTGACCCTCCAAACATCCTGATATACATACCATTTTCAGTTAGATAGTAATCTCCATATTCATCAATGACCTACATAGCGTCTTCTAACATGCAATCACATTCTTTTCGGAAGATGAGTGTGTATAATGGCATGAGGAACTGCTCACAGACCTCTCCGTAGTGACTGTGATATAGATGAGCCCCTAGAGGTTTGTAGGCCACATATACAGGCATTCTGTCTCTATCCCATACACACTGGAGGCCTGGGAAAGGCTGATGACAAAGTATGCAATCTATCAGGATCGAGCTCATATAAAACTCAGATCTCTTCCTGGCTTCTCCTTCCAAAGCTGCAGCCACACAAGAGGAGAGACTGCTTGATACTATACTTGCCCAGTTGAAGATTGTGCCTTCCATGGCCACATAGAACATCAGGGGTATCCACTCGAATTTGAATAGTCTACCATTTGCTCTCCCGAAGATCCTATTCAACATTAGAGCTATGAATCTGTAAGTAGGTCTGAGACTGGCTGTGTCATATTCTTCAGTTGCTCTATGTCGGTATAGTTTCCCTGGCAAGAGCATCCTCTTCATGGTTTCTACAAAATCCATCCTAAGGTTGTCCAGCCATTCATTTGTCAGGAAGAGCTGAGGCTCCGGCAGGTGGTAAGCTAAGGCCACATACCCAGGGCTAAAGGTGGCATAACCCTGGCCCTCGACATTACACATAAGCATTGAGTTGTGGTTGGTATTTGGTAAAACCCATCTCATCACCTCCGGGCATGGAAACAGCTCGGGCCTGGTGGCAACTTTCATAATGGCCGATTTTTCTATGTTTGTGTAAATGGGTGCTTCCTCAAGGCCCATATCTGGGACTTCCCTGCGGGAAATCATCCTGTATATATCTCCCCATTTGTATTCAGGCTCAACCCCTATGACACATTGGGTGTCCTCATAGATGTACACATTGGGTGTCCTCATAGATGTACTCAGTTTTTGTTTCTACTTCTGCTGCTGACACCTCTGCCACTGCTGGGGCATTCTTCTTCTGTCTCTTGGACATTGTAAATTCTCCCTCCAATGTAAACATCATGATATTAAGCAATTCAAATTTGTGAACATAGTGCAGCAGTTATTCTTTCTCAAGTGTATCATGACTATAATGATATTCAGACCTAAACCCTTCAGGCTGAAGGATTGAACCAGTCATGCAATATCTTGCAATGGGCTATTATCCTATGTTAATGTGTAAGTAAGAAAGCAACCCACATGTATGCACAACCAATCTATATCTTGACTATCTGAAACTATCAGTAAAACTCTGACTATTACTGCAATATAATGAGCCATTAATACTAAAACCGGATTTATTCCTCAACCGATCTATCATCAAACTTACATCATTTCCCAGTATGCCAATTTTTACCAATGAAACGATATGCAATGCAAATGCCTAAATTTTAAATGCAAGGTGCGAATATAAATCTTCGAACTCAGAAATGGTTTTAGTAGGGATGAAAAAACAGTAGAAGCTCATGCTGCTCGCGGACATGGAAGTTACATCGGTGCGACGATAAACCGCGGGAGTCCACAACAACTTTCCGCGCAGGGAGCTCTCACCAACACCACTATTCATGCTTCCCCTAAAACTTAAATGCTAATAGCGGCATGGCCCTAGGGTTTCAAGGTAGCCTGACAATGACGAACTGCACGGCGCAGGCGGAGGTTAGGGCTCGAAAAATGGGCAAACCCATTAGGGAAACTAACTAGATAAGCATTCACCATCGAATCTTCGGCGAAAAACCCCTTTGAAATTACCGACTGATATCATCATCATAAGGAATCGAACCAGGTGCAGGCAGCATGACAGCCGCCTGCACCGCACCTTTCTCTACTGCTCAGGGTGAGACCGAAACGGCCGCGACAAAGTAAAACGTGGGTTCTAAAAAAAAAGGAAAAACTCCCCCCCCTTTTAACCGCCAACAGCCATCCAACCGGAAACCCTAAAAGAAGAAATACAGGCGCAAACCACCAGGGAGACGATTATGACAACTCTATCTGTGGGTGAAAAACTCCTCGTGCGAGTGAAAAGGAACTATGGGGCCTAATCTTAGTAATACCCAAACCACAACATGAATCCCTTAATCGAAACCTTGAAAAACACGATGCTAGGTGGTAAAGATCCTACCTGGAAATCCAACAAACGAGTGCACTGATGATGGCTAGACTTCTCCTTCTGCCACTTGGACACTGGTACACCAACAGCTAGATCCTCACGCGCTCCTAAAATGACAACTCAACTTACCGCGACAACGCTCGAAAACAATACAAAACCCCGTTTGTCACCCCGTATATATTGAACAATTTTGCCACACATGCGACGAGTCAAATTGGGCGGGGAAAAAAATTCCAACGGGCGCGAACTGAAACTGAGTCGGGTGGCCAGAACTCCATTTCCTCCGCAACAGCGGACAACCCCCTGCACTCACTCGCCCGCAACGGCTAAATAACGTTTGAATCACCGTCGTCGGGCGTCGGCAGACACCTTGATCGGATGATCAAGAGTTCGAACCCCCCCGCAACGTCGGGCCCTCAGAGTAAGATGCCGTCCGCAACAAGGAAGTAAGCAGTGGTCAATCGTTCCGCTATCCAGCCGGGAGATAAACAAATGTCGAAGCGCTACGGAAAGTCCCTTTCCGGAAACGATCCGCAGCGTCGGGAGGGACAAGCAACAAACTGTTCGCAATGTCGAATGAAGAAGAATTCACATTCCTCCGATGAAGAACCAAAACCCATCCGCAATGAAGGAGAATCAAAAAATCACGCTCAATGGT
>LPNX011221395.1:91676-113451 GCA_001517045.1 Pseudotsuga menziesii | reverse complement strand
ATATATATATATATAATTTTTTAATATATATATAAAACGTGTCCCCCATGTCCTATTTTTGGGGTAGTCGTGTCTCATGTCGAATACTCGTATTTTCATGTCCTCCGTGTCCCGTGTCCTTGTGTCATGTGACTTAGTATATCACAATATCACACACTCATTTTGGTATTATTGAAAAGCTTTTATTTGAATTTCTCTTGTACTGATACACACCATGGTCACTTATGCAGTACCCACTTTGAGGAAATACATCGTGAAATATATACAAATGTTGGGTTACTCTTAATCAACGATCGACATAAAATTTTGTGGACCCAATTCAGTATATTCTAAGTCCTAAACACAATGAAGTCGTAGCAACAACAGTCATAGTTGCAGAAGAATGAAATTATGAGTCCTAGCAAACTCTCAGAGAAAAAATTCAAGAGGGGGAAAGAGGCCGGTAGATATAGAGGTGTCTACAAATGTAGTTTGCTGCAAAAATTCATGACCCAAAAACCAAAGAATGGCGGTGGCTTGGAACCTTTGACACAACAGAGGAAGCAACATGTGCTTATGATTTCGCTGCAAGAGCGTGAGGGGATCAAGGCACAGACCAACTTCATATACCTCAATTCATAGTATGGTATGTTATCTACACCTTCTCCTTCGTTTCTTATTGGTTCTATGTTTCCCACTAATATCAAAGAACCATTTTCACACAAGCCTCAAAAGCTGCAAGACTCGTGGCTTGATTGTTTATGGCGAGATTCCATCACCACGAGGCTTGACCCAGAGCATAATGAATGACATTGATATAATAATAAACACGCCTAATACGATGAGAAACCCACCATTTGAAAAAACTATAGGAGCACTACAAAAATATTTTCAGAGCTTATTTGATATCCCTATTTCAAGAAATGGTTCACTCAGCACCATCAAAAGCGGTAACTATTCCAATCTCAATCATAACCTGATGCGATATGGCCCATCAATCTAGTGCCCAGCATATGTTGCAGGTTGCATGCACATTGCCACAGTCCTTGCATGCAGTGCATCAAGAAACCGCCTACACAATGCATCGATTGCAGAAGCGGTATGCACAAAGCCCTCCATCCCTGACGAACTTACCATAAATCAAAATTGTAACGACGAGCAGGTGTCAGGATAATGTTAGGAAATGAAATGAAAAGTATGAAGGTTCTTTGATTGATGTCAAGGTAGCTTGAAAAACTGTAAAAATATAGTAGTTGATAGATACCGGGATTACCATAGATTGATACTTCTTGGACACTAGATTCCAAGAAATACATCATACTTTGCAACCAATCAAAATTTAAATAATAAATTTTTTAATTTTTATTTAAAAATAAATTAAATCTTCAAATTATAAATTTTATAAAACTTTAAACTTAGAAAACTTTGTAAATATTAGATTAACTTAAAATAAAAACATATACTTCATACTTATTATTATATCTGTTAAGGAAGCTATATAACTATCGTTTAGTTAAACAATAGTTTTGACTTTAATTAGTTAAAATTCATATATTAAATTAGTATTTTAAAAATAAAATTACTTTTTTCATTTTTTAAAATATTATTTCATTTTTTGATTGGTTCATTTTAATGATTTGACTAATTTCCTCTATTGTGTAAATGAAATCGTTAAATATAAAAAATATTTTAAAATATAAAAAAATTAAAAATATATAACAATGCCAAGTGTCTTGTTTATTAAAATAGTAATAATGACTAATCTTAATAGATGTGCCAATCACATCACAATGATTGACAACCAATAATGATTGACTAATCTTGGTGAGCATGATTGAGGTCATGCTCACCAATACCATGATCCTATCCTATCTTCAAGATTTGCACATTATTGCTGCAAAAAAAATTGCCCTAAAACATTATATATATTCACGGTGGAGATATTCATTGCTCCTACCTTCATTCCAAATATAATGGAGATGTTCGGGCTTAAGATATAAAATGAATCCTGCTGATTTCATAGTAACTGGGATACTGGACTATACCTTGATTCCTTTATACCTTCTATTTATTCACTTGACCGTTAGGGCTCACATATAGGTTTTCAATAAATTTTCAAATAACAAGTTGTCATTTGATCCTGGAGTACGCGAACATGGGTAACATGGTAAGAGAAACTATTGGATTACAGCTACACACACGGAAGCTGAAACATGCTCAAAACAAGAATTCAAGTTTTTGTTCTACAAAATAAGATCGATCGGATAAAGCTGGCAGCATCCTAAGGAAATTGAGAGGAGCATAAGGTAGAGGGTGTCGGAGTACAATAACAATCACTTGCAAGAATGGAATCACATATAAAACTGCTGCATCAAACATGCAAAACAGAATAAAAATATTCATTAGTTGTTGTCTGGGATATATCTACACTGTTCAACTTAGTGAAATGTATTGTAGTACATGCAGAAGAAATTGAAAGAATTAATCCAATGTACGAGTATTATCAGTGAAAAAATAGTGGTTAGGTAAAGTATACTGTTAATGAGTTCAAATTATTATTATGTGAACAAAGGAAAAGGAAAGGTGTCCTGTGTACTATTTTACAAAAGGATAATAGTAGTTTTTTTGTTTTGGTTTCTACTTTACATTGAAACTATAGCTTTAAAACTTTATGTTATTCATATTGTTTTAATAAAAAATTACAAAGTGTTACAAAGTATTTGTGAACCATGTTCACATTACCAATTTGGTATATATATATATTATAATTATTTAAAGTAAAGTACAACCTCAAAGGTCTTATGTACTGTTTTACTAAAAGATAATAGTCTTTTTTTTGTTTTGGTTTCTACTTTACATTGAAACTATTGTGTTAAAACTTTATGTTATTCATATTGTTTTAATAAAAATTTACAAAGTGTTACAAAGTATTTATGAACCATGTTTCAATTACCAATTTGGTATATATATTATATTTTGGAATTGGTCATGTGTACCATTTTACAAAAAGATAATAGTCTTTTTTGTTTTGGTTTCTACTTTACATTGAACTTTTGTTTTAAAACTTTATGTTATTCATATTTTTTAATAAAAATTTACAAAGTGTTACAAAGTATTTGTGAACCATGTTTTAATTACCAATTTGGTATATATATTTTATAATTATTTAAAGTACAGTCACAACCTCATCATGTACTTCAGGAAAAAGAGATTTTTAGTTCAATTAAAGTTGTAAAACATAAATACTTAAATTTATTAATTTATATATATATATATATATTTGATTTTTTTTAATTTATTTTGAAGTGATTTTCAAAAATATTTAGATATTTCGACATGAGCATTCAAGGGGGATAAGACTCCTGCCATAATTTTAGTCACTTTAGACTTTATCAAGTCTGTAGAGAGATCAAATCTCATGAGGTGCAAACCTCCTTGAGTGCAATACCTAAATACAGGTTTGCACCTCGTGAAATTTGATCCCTCTGTGTGCTTGATAAAGCCTAGGATTTAGATCTAGGCTAGTTTATTAAAATAACCATAATGACTAATTTTGATAGATGTGACAATCACATCAAAATGAATGAATATAGCTCTATCACTATATGGAACTTTTATTTACATATAATATTTTTTTAAACATATATAAAAACTTTCATATTATAACAGTTTTTATATAAATTTAGTGAATAAAATTTTTAAAGGAAAATTTTCAAATATTTATTTTGATATTCAATTAGGCTTTTTTGAGATTTCATCAACTAACATATTAATGAAACTAAATATTGATTTTTTTTATATTTAAAAAATATATATGTATTGGTTTATTCAAATATGATGATTAATATTATAATTAGTTGACATTATACTAGAGATTTCCCAAAGTTTAATTATTTATTTAGCCTTTTTATTGTTAATAGAAAAACTTATATTTTATTTTGGTAATATTTTGTTAGTAAATAAATGCAAATTTTATAAAATCTCTAAACAATTTTGATTTTTTTAAATGACAATGACTCAATCTTATGACTTTTTATTTATTATCTATTTATTTTCATGTCAAACTTTAACTCTAACTTTAGCTTATATATAACTATTAGATCAAAACATTTTTAAATTATGAGATTAAATTTGGGTTATAAATAACTATTAAATTATAACATTTTAAAATTATTAAATTAAATCGTATAAAACTATTAAATTAAAATATTTTTAAATTATTAAAATAAACCATTTTTAAAGCAGGTCTAAGCAGCAACGCTGCTTATTTCATTTGTTATATATATCTCCAAGTAAGACATAATAATCCTCTCACTTTTTATAAATAACTTTGTGGATATCATTGGATATATGTGATAGAAAACTGTCTTATAACAAATGTACAACATTGAGACATTGGTCAAATTACACAATTTAAAAAAAAAATAGCCAACACAATTATCTCAATGTGAATTTAGCGAAACCATATATATATATATATTTAATCTTTGTTGGGTTGTGACTGTAGACGCATATCCATGAAAAAACAATGTCCACAATTGCCGATATGAATGTAAAAAAATCCTTAATGTACAAATACGGAAATATTGCAAAAGACTAAAACGTACAAAAGTCAAGATTAATATGAGTGTGCGTTATTAGGACAAAAGGACTGACAGCTAGATCCATCTGTTTATCAGGTACTTCATGTTTGGACGAAAGGACTGACAGCTAGATCCATCCCTAATTAGCGTCCATCTCCACTTTATGAGCAGATAAAACCTCACTCTCAGTCCCAATCGGATTGACTCAAGTTTGGAGCCGCCTTAAACAACCTGTAAATCTCTAGTCGGGAAAAGCAGTGGCACAGTTAGTGGTATCCAATAACAATGTTGAGGGTCCTAATCTTTTAATCAATCCGTCTAATCTTCAGTCGGTCAGTGGACTATTTAACCTTTAAAGTTTGAACACCCGTGAGATGTTCCAACGCACAATTTAACTATTCATGACTTCATTATGATCAGCCTAATCACAGCGACCTCAGAACCTAAGCGCTACCACTCTAAATATCTTGCTATATTTTATCCTTTGTTTAATAACCAATTATCTTCACAAAACTAAGTGGTTGGTATTCATCGACCACTTTACTTATGGTTGTGCTAGTAATATGATTATTACGCTTAAAACGTTTTGTAATATTGGGGTGGACTACTATCTATGTTTTTTCATCTATGGTAAAAAAATGATACAAGTGTGCTATCCACATTGATTCTATGTGCGTCGTCCAAAATTCATAATTAACAATTATAAAAAATAAAAATAAAAAACTCATGTGATAACTGAACTTAATGACATGGTAATGTGTAGTCCATGTGACAATGGAACTCCCTCTAACAGCTAGAAGTGGAGTTAATGTGCACAAGGTTTAGTAAAACCACATTTTACAACTAGGAGTTGAAGGAATGTGAAATTCATATGACACTCAAACTCCTAATAAACTCCTCTAAACTCCTAATAAATTCTTCTCAACTCATGTGATAGCTGCATTTAGTGGCATGGTAATGTGAAGTTCACCTAACACTCCAACTCCATGTGGCATTTGAGAGTCTAGTTAATGTGCGTCGGACTCCATTTGGAAGCTAGGAGTCTAGATAACTAGGAGTTGTTATACTAACTGCAATAACTTTATATTAACTTTTAAATTAACTATTACATACAACTATTTGGTTAAATCTAATGATGATACAATTATGAGCTTAAGAATCACAAGTTATGTGGTTGCTATGTTAGATTAACTCTTAGATACAAGTAATTGAAACATTCTTTAAGAAAAAAACATTATCAATGTGTCAAATAAATGCCTCTCTGCTTATTCCCAACAAATTAATCTTATTAATATGGTTGTTGCTACTTACAATATTAACATATAACTAACAACCACATTGTTATTAATGTACTAAATATAGACCTATAGACACATACCATGCACATTATTTATTAATGTGGTTGTTGCTAGTCTATTATTTACAATTAATATTAGAAATTTTCTATTAAAAAAGGTTAGATACTTATATATTTACAAATTAATATTAAAAATTAAAAAAAAAATATGAAATATTTCAAATTTAACCATTAATTGATGTAAAAACATAATATTTAATATTACATATCTAAAAATGTGATATTTAATATTCAACCAATTTTTTGTACACGGGATTGAAATATTAAAATAAGACATGTTTTTTGCACAACCATTGGCCTTAAAGAGGGATATCGCTAGAAGAAATAGAAGCACAAAATGCTCCCATAGCAGAATGTCATAGAACCACGTTCCCTCTATGTGTTCTTCAACTACTCCAACATACTCTCACGCAACATCAAGCCCTAAGCTACCTGCAGACCTCGGATCACCCGCTCAACCATAAGCAACTAGTCACCTTTGATCCTATGAGAAGAGGACACCCCCAATACTCTCAGCATTGCAATCGATATTGCCCGGATTGGAAAGCTAATCAGATGATTCGTCAGAATTTACCTTGAGCTCAGAGCATCCTGATCACCACCACAATACTCATCTATAAGATCGTCAATCATATGGCCTCCTCCCAACACCAAATGGGTTGTCTCATGAATCCCTGACTGCTCAACCCTGTAAGAAAGTATATATCTTGAGTAGTAATGTGCATGTCGTCATCTCCCACTTGGAACACCAATTGGTCCAGTTCCCACATCTAGATAATCTCATGGAGCATGTAATCCGATGACTTGAGAAAATGGCACCTGAAGGACTTTTAGGACCCCTGCATCCTGCAATTTCTATGTAGATACAAGATCAACCCTAGTTGCAGTCACAAAATCATCTTAACTATGGTCGTGCCACTCAACATACACCATCTCAACCTGCAAACAGAAAGGTTCTAACATCCAGGTCTATCTAGCAACCTAACAACCTAAAAATGATCTAAAAATCCTATTTCGCATGAGTTTCCATAAAAACCTACATGGGTAGCACACTTCCACCATGTCTAAGTAGCACTTAGCGTGACTGTTCATTGTGTACCTGTGCAACCCATTTTCTGTTACACACACGCACCTCAACCACACGCCAGCATAACTGCCCTAAAACAGTTGCACATGTGCAACATCCAAGACATCCACACTTTGGTCATGCACCAACACAACTGTATTATCAATAGTCGTGCAAGTCTATAGCATGGATGTAGCGCACATATCATGTGACTAACGCGACTTTTCAGGATTATTATTAATCCTCCCTTTTCCCACATAAGTTTTTTTGTTTATTTCCATAGCTCAGGAGGTCTTCATCACTTCACTAGTGCATGAGGGTCACATATACTAGAAATATACCACTTACTACCCCTATATGCATGCATTTTGGTGCTCCATGGATCAATCCCTATAATTTAGGAACCCACGCGGAGTGTCACTAGCAGTGTCCAGCAGTTGACTCCAATAGGTATTCAGTCATGTCCAGTTGTGCTCCGATCCCCATCAGTTAGATCACTTCTAGTGTCTCTAGCACCACTTTGCATGATTCAAGGGAATATAGACGCCTTTGTTTACCTACCCTCTTCAGTTATCTAGTTGTGAACCTTTGTTCACCTACCCCCTTCAGTTAACTAGTTATTAACTATTTTAGTGATCTAGAGTTGCACTAGTTAGCTCTAGTGGTGATTTTCCCACACTGAGTTAGCTCCTAATTTAGTCTTGGTTGGTAGATTCAAATGCCTCTTCAGGTATTCCAATTATTTCTTGATGATTGTATTATATATTCACCCATAATGTGAATATTATTGTAATAGAATATTTCTCATATTGTTCTTCAACTCATTGTGTAATAGCAATTATTCTTCTCTATATTTTTCTTGTGTGATCTATGTGAAGACTATTTATGTCCCAAGATCTGTCTGTCAGAATCTAATATGGTATCAGAGCCTAGGCTATTCAAATCTCCCTCAGATACTTCCATTGACGAACCAGAGATTGTGCTCATTATCGAAGAAGAGGTTGATTTGTCTTACATAAAGTTTCTTTCTAGTTTTGTGCATGTACAAAAAATTCCAACATGAAGAAATCGCTCATTCAATTCGAATTCGTGAAAGTTTCCTTGATGAGACTCCTTCTGTTGCTTCTATCGAAGTTTTTGAGAAATTTGATTTCTCACTTTTTCATGCAACTGCTCAAAAAGAGGATATACAAACCTCCATTTTTTAAAAACAAATCTCCTTCCATCCCAATCTTTCATTCTCCAGTGATTCTTCTATCCTAAATTATGTGCAAAGTTTTCCAGTGAGTACTCAAGGAGCTGAAGAGAAATTTGATTCCTCTCTCTCTCCAATCTTGCTTCTGGTGTGTAGAGAAGTGATATTTTGGATGTTATGGAAAAAATATCAGATTTGGGAAGTGATCCATTCACCCTCTAAGATCCAATTCTTCTAGTGAATTCCTGCTTGATCACTTGCATCAATAAACAGAGTTTTGTTAAAGAAGGAGAAAATTGTGCATCTACCATATCAATGGCACACTTAGGACTTTTGTTCCACATTATTGGATATTTTCTCACCTTATTTGGTTTGAAATTATAGTTTCAAGGCCTCTCAGTTATGCTTGTAACTGATCTCATTAATTTTGATGTGAAAAATTAAGCACCTCAAGTGTCTTTCAAATTTACTGTTGGGGATTCTATGTCAATTTCTTCTTATGAGTTTGCTAATATTAATTTTTGTGAATCATTGGATATTTTGGAAGCTATATCAGATTATGGATCTTGAGCATTCTCTCTCCATGGTACCAAGCCTCCTCCTCCTTCCTGCTCGATCACATGCTCATCTCCTCACAGCGCTAGAAAAGACGAAGAGATCTTGCATTCATTTGGATGCTTGCTCCTCACATTTGAAGATGATTTTACTTCACATGGTTCAAAGTATCAAACACATCAATACTCATTTGAACATGATTTAAAGTTCAAGTTAAATGAGCACTCACTTTTCCTCTTTTGTCAAATTATCTTAGTTGTTCTATATGGTCACATAAACTCCTATTTGTTGTATATGTTCTTGATCAATTTGAGCATATTCCTCTTCCTCCCGAGAAGAATATCCCTCCATAAATCTAACCAAGTTGACAGCTACTTGGATTTGGAGCAGTTTATTTTTTGGTGTATCTCAGGTCCATTTTTTAGGAAGGATTTTCCCCATGTGGTTTTTCCTTTTTCCTCATTTTACATGGATACAAATTTTTTTACATTTAGATTGTAATGGGTGACCTTTGGTCTTAGTTACCAGGGCCCGATTTTTCCAAAGTTAGGATTAAAGGGGGGTGTTAGGATTATTATTAATCCTCCCTTTTCCCACATAAGTCTATGTGTTTATTTCCCTAGCTTAGGAGGTCTTCGTCACTTCACCAGTGCATGGGGGACACATCTACTAGACATCTACCACTTACTGCACCTGTCTGCATGCATTTTGGTGCTCCACTGATCAATACCTATAATTTAGAAACCCACTCGGAGTGCCACTAATAGTGTCCAACAGTTGACTCTAGTAGGTATTCAGTCATGTCTAGTTGTGCTCCAATCCCCATAAGTTAGATCACTTCCAGTGTCTCTAGTGCCAAATTGCATTATTTAAGGGAATATAGGTGTCTTTGTTTACCTACCCTCTTTAGTTAACTGGCTATGAACCTTTGTTCACCTACACTCTTTAGTTAACTAGTTATTAACTATTTTAGTGATCTAGAGTTGCATTAGTTAGCTCTAGTGGTGATTTTCCCACACTGAGTTAGCTCCTAAGTTAGTCTAGGTTGGTAGATTCAACTGCCTCTTCAAGTATTCAAATTATTCCTTGATTATTGTATTATATATTCAGCCATAATGTGAATATTATTGTAATAGAATATTTATCATATTGTTCTTCAACTCATTTTGTAATAGCAATTATTATTCTCTGTATTTTTCTTGTTCAATCTATGTGAATACTATTTTTGTCCCAAGATATTCCTGTCAGAATCTAATATGGTATCAGATCCTGGTCAGGCTATTTGAATCTCCCTCAGATAATTCCATTGATGCACCAAAGATTGTGCTCATTATCTAAGAAGAGTTTTATTTGTCTTACATAAATTTTCTTTCTAGTTTTGTGCATGTACAAAAATTCCAAGATGAAGAAATTGCTCATTCAATTTGAATGTGTGAAAGTCTCCTTGATGAGACTCCTTTTGTTTTTTCTATCGAAGTTTTTGAGAAATTTAATTTCTCAGTTTTTCATGCAACTGCTTCAGAAGAGGATATACGAACCTTCATTTTTGAAGAAAAAAATCTCCTTCCATCCCACTCAGTCATTCTCTAGTGATTCTTGTATCCTAAATTTTGTGCAAAGTTTGCCAGTGACTACTCAAGGAGCTGAAGAGAAATTCGATTCCTCTCTCTCCAATCTTGTTGTTGGTGTGTATAGAAGTGATATTTTGGATGTTATGGAAGAAATATCACATTTGGGAACTGATCCATTCACCCTCAAAGATCCGATTCTTCCAGTGAATTCTTACTTGATCACTTGCACCGATAAACAAAGTTTTGCTGAAGAAGGAGAAAATTGTGCATCTACCATCTCAATGGAACATTTGGGACTTTTGTTCTGCATTCTTGCATATTCTCTCACCTTATTTTGTTTGAAGTTATAATTTCAAGGCCTCTCAGTTATGCTTGTAATTGATCTCATCAATTTTGATGTGAAAAATCAAGCACCTCAAGTCTCTTTCAAATTTGTTGTCGGGGATTCTATATCAGTTTATTCTTATGAGTTTGTTGATATTAATTTTTGTGAATCATTGGATATTTTGGAAGCTATATCAAATTATGGAGCTTGATCACTCTCTCTCCATGGTCCCATTCATCCTCCTTCCTTCTTGATCACATTCTCATCTCCTCATAGCACTAGAAAGGATGAAGACCTCTTCATTTTCTTGGATGCTTGCTCCTCACTTTTGGAGCTGGTTTTACTTCACATGATTTGAAGTATCAAGCACATCAATATTGATTTGAACCTGATTTCAAGTTCAAGTTAAATAAGCACTCACTTTTGCTCTTTTGTCAAATTATCTCAGTTGCTCTACATAGTCCCATAATCTCGTATGTAGTTGTACTAATGTTCCTGACATTAGAGGAAATTTGAGGTCTAAAATGGGCCTCCTAAGGAAAATAATAAAATAATAGTTATTAATTTTGGAGGAAGAATGAAAAATACTACTTTTTGTGTTCATATTTTTGACATATCTCCCTGTGTTTTTACTCAAATTCTGAGCGAGAGAGCTCGTTGGATGCGGAATTTAATTTCACATCCAACGAGTACCCACACTGCATACTTTTGATGGACCCCGCTACCCCCCAAAAAAGAAACACCTGAAAAAAGGTGATGATGACATCATCATCACATTTTTCAGGTATTTCTTTTTTGGGGGGTAGCGGGGTCCGTCAAAAGTATGCAATGTGGGTACTCGTTGGATGCGGAATTAAATTTGGCATCCAACGAGCTCTCCCACTTGAAATTTGAGTAAAAACACAACAATTTATGTCGAAAATACGAACAAAAAAAAATAGTTTTCTTTTATGACAAATATGTCAATTCAACCATTATGGTTGACTTATTTTATTGAAATTCTATTGGTTCTTGAATTCCAACTCACAAAATTTATTGTTGGTACTTTTTCTTATAAGGCCCATTTTAGACCCCAAATTTCCTCTAATGTCAATTTGAGCATATTTCTCTTCTTCCCAAGAAGAATATCCCTCCACAAATCTAATTAATTTGACACCTACTTGGATTTGGACAGTTTATTTTTTGGTGTATCTCATCTCCATTTTTTAGAAAGGATTTTCCTTTTTCCTCATTTTACATGGATAAACAATTTTTTACATTTAGATTGTAATGGGTGACCTTTGGTCTTAGTTACCAGGGCCTGATTTTTCCAAAGTTTGGATTAAACGGGGGTGTTACAATTATTATTAATCCTCCATTTTCCTACATAAGTCTATTTGTTTATTTCCCTAGTTTAGGAGGTCTTCATCACTTCTCTAGTACATGGGGGACACATCTACTAGACATATACCACTTACTGCACCTATCTGCATGCATTTTGATGCTCCAGGGATCAATCCCTATAATTTAGGAACCCACTCGGAGTGTTAGCAATAGTGTCCAACAGTTGAATCCAGTAGGTATTCAGTCATGTCCATTTGTGCTTCGATCCCCATCAGTTAGATCACTTCCAGTGTCTCTAGCACCATTTTGCATGATTCCAGGGAATATAGGTTCCTTTGTTCACCTACCCTCTTCAGTTAACTGTTTATTAACTATTTTAGTAATCTAGAGTTGCATTAGTTAGCTCTAGTGGTGATTTGCCCACACAGAGTTAGCTCCTAAGTTAGTCTAGGTTGGTAGATTCAACTGCCTCTTCGGGTATTTGAATTATTCCTTCATGATTGCATTATATTACCCATAATGTGAATATTATTGTAATGGATAATTTCTCATATTGTCCTTCAACTCATTGTGTAATAGAAATTATTCTTCTCTATATTTTTCTTGTGCAATCTATGCGAAGACTATTTCTGTCCCAATATCTTCCTGTCAGAATCTAATACGACTATCTCACATTTCCCTTGCTCAAGGGTAGCATGCAATAATGGGTTTTCTCATGCAGTTGTGCATAGAATTCAAAAATCCTGCATAGTCGGTTTTTCCATAAAAACTCATTCGTATGCACATTGGGACCCCGTAACCTAAAAGCTACCTAGATGAAAATGAAGAGGATAAGGTTCAGGATTACTTGGATATCCTCACTTGAAAAATGACTGCACAAATATCCCAGAATCAACAAAAATGCTCTTCAGAACACATAAGTCAAAACTTACAAATTATTTCAAAATATAGACCCCACTCCTATTTATAGAAATTGGACCAAAATTCCAACCTTTTCCATGGCCAAATCATAGCTCCATTTGACAAACCCTCTGTACCACCTCAATCAACATGCCGAAATATACACTGTAATAACTCTCTCTCCTCAATCTAGAACATTTCATTCGACACTTATTTTTCATGCACACCATAGGTGTGTCATGTTTTGGTCCTATTTTATGCATTGTCAATACTTTAGTCATGTCCTCTGTTACACTTGGGTATTGGAATCATGTATGCAAGATTTTAACCAAAACATGAAGACTCTCCACCCTTGTCAACAATGGTGTAGGATCCCTCTTACA
Source organism: Pseudotsuga menziesii (assembly GCA_001517045.1). Taxonomy (NCBI): domain Eukaryota; kingdom Viridiplantae; phylum Streptophyta; class Pinopsida; order Pinales; family Pinaceae; genus Pseudotsuga; species Pseudotsuga menziesii. The sequence goes on along the minus strand of LPNX011221395.1, from coordinate 100,214 downwards.
TGTATCATTGTGAAACTAGAATTTAGGCAACGTCTTCCCTTTAACTACATTGGATTTGGTATGAGCCTCAATAAAGGGATCGAAATGTTGAATTGATATATCCTTATCACAAAGTAAGCTCCAATTTCTAGCTTACTACATTGCATTTACTAGTATTCTTGTTGATAACCCTAGGATCCTACTCCCTAGTAACAATGTGCCATCAACATTGTTACTTCACGTAGCATCTTTCCCCTATGGGTGTGTGCACCATTTTCAAACCCTCCATAAGTTGGCACCCATGATGATGAACCCCCACAATTATGAGAAATTTTCCCCACTGCGAACATATCAACCCATGGTTTATCATTTTATAGTTGTGCATTTACTCTCCCACCTTTAGGAGTTGGTGCCATTAAATTCCTTGGCACATGTTACAATCAAGAATCACAATTGACCGCTCATACCTCCATGAGAAATGTACCATCTTTGTTCTTCTTCGTATCATCACCCCACAAATACCCACCGGGGCCCCCACCTTCAAAGCAACCAATTATATTCAGTGATTCCCGTGGGAACAATCTACATGGCATTGATTCATGGGGAACTCGTCTTTATTTTTGTAAAACAATTGTCACTTCATTTTGGGAATCGTTCCCTGGCCCACTCAAAACCGTGGAACTCCGTTCGTTATCAAATTGATTCGCCGACCCACCAAAAAATTCGAGAATACCAAAAGAGGATTTTATATCTTCAAATGGGGTGGACTACTATTTATGTTTTTCCTAGATCAAAGGAGGATGGGACAAGTGTACTGTCCAAATTGATTCTATGGGTGCCGTTCAAAATTCCAAATAAACAATTATTAAATTTTCAAAAGTAGCTCAGTTTACATGTGATAACTATAGTTCGTGGTAGTTAAAAAATCTTGGTTAATTGCAGTGCATAGCAGTTGGAGAAATCTTGGTTACACTGATTTTGTTAAGGTAAAAAATGGTTAGAATAAAGTTCAATAGAACTTCTAATTATGGTCCACTTTTCTCAAGACAGAGGTAGATGTCTGAAATCCTGAGAATTGGGGGAGAGAATTGTCATCATCCCCAGTTAAGCCGTCTAATAAGAATTAATGTAATTGTCGTCATCTACAATTAATCCATTTAATAACAATTCTTTAGTGGTTTAGGGTGTGTAACATGTGGGAATCTTTAGGTGTAACAAGATTGTTAGTGTGATGTCGCACACATATCAAGTTTGTTGCCTTCTCCATTAATGCTTCAAATGGATCTACCAAGTAGTGGATGTGGTAACGTGTACAACTGTGGTTGTGTAGATGTACTACTTCAAATATGTTGGTTGTTTAATCTATAGCTCGCATGTCTTCCAACTTAATCACACAAAGAGCAAGTTGTTCCATATATTGTCAACAACTCTTCTGTGTGTTGTCATTATGTTATGAATATGCATAAGCCAATGGAGTGGAGAATCACGCTACAGCAGTGGGTAGATAATACCATTTTTTATTTTCTCTTCACATTTTGTCATGATCGCTTAGGTTATTTTCTCTGATCGGTTCATCTCAAGGTCTACTTGTCTTTCCACAGGTATTTTTCATTACACTGATTATATTCTATATTTTATTGGTTTGTACAATTATTATTCAACTGTATAATGGTTTTTTTTAAAAGAGTTCAACTTGGTTTTAAGTTTACAGGCGTAAAATGCTCAAAATCCAGTACTTAAATTTGTTCCTACATTTTCAATATATTAGTGTGATTTTTTTGGTAAAATATAAGAACAAAAAACCATATATTTGCATATACTCCAAACATTTAGCGTCTTATAGTTTGGGTTAAAATATTTTGGATAAAAATTCAAACACAAGTGTAAATCCTGTTGGCGTCCATGGAGATAAAAACCCTAAACTACAATGAGAAGGATCTGTTTTTGTGTAAAGGAAAATGTACCCGTTGGTTTAAGAAAACCACATTTAGTCAACAGTCCCTTCTTTTTCATGCATTAAAATTACAAAACAGAACTTCAGTAATGAAGGTTTGAATAATTTTTTTTTATGAAGAACTAAAAACATTTTTTTATTATTATAATGCCATATATGTTCTTCTAAAACTCAGAGTTTAATTGGTTAAAACTCCAGCAAGAAGGATTCGTTGAATTGGGCCTTTAGGACCTTCTTTCTTTGTGATTGTTTTCAACGATATTTGTCCCAGATATGAGCTTCATATCAGACTCCAATCTGTGCCCACACATTAACACCATGTTCACTTTATTGTATATCATTTCAATGCAATAACCCTACTTGGAATTTTGGGAGAAAAATGCAATTTGAGCAAATTCGAGCTTAATTACTTATGACTATGGGGTGTTCCAACTGAATCCAAATGGTTTAGAATATAAAATGAAATGGTTTGGTGACTATTAATACATACCAATACGACATGTGAACAATTTTGATTAGACTTTAGGCTTCTGCAACTTGGTTTGGGGATAATGACAGAAAGAGAAAATTTCCTAGGAAATTGTGGTCAAATTCCTCCCTAGTGTGTGGGCCAAATTGGCTTCCCAACTCATGTAAGAACCTCCAAAATTTGTGAAAATAGTATGGGGATTAATATAAGACATCAAGGTATGTCATTACACATGGTTATTATCTCTGCAAACTGGTTATAATGTGCAACATTCATATGACCACTTTCAGGGAAATTGCTTAAAGGAAAATTGCATTACTAGCTCGATTTTGACATATGAAAAGTAGAGTTAATGGTTCAGATCAAGACACTAAATATAGATTCCGTATACAGAATAAAAATTTATTCCCCAAAAAAATCAAACGTCATAGAAATTCCTCCATACAAATATGGTATACAACTCATTCAATATAGAATTCAAATACATGAAAACTAGTGGTTTAATAGCATGGAATTGTAAGCTTTTCACATATGGATTACTTAAATTTCGAGTTGCAAAGTACACGGAAATAATATTATAGAGCCATACATCATATACCCAATATTGGGCATCAAATAGACTCATCCAAGAACAAGCACCACTCCAACAAGTGCACCATTAGATGCGAGTATGGGAAATGGTGAAGATGGAATGAGAGAATCGGGAGAGAGGTGAGAAATCAAACTGTATGAACCTTAAACATGAAACTAAAACACCTTCATTCATCTCCAAAGAGAGGTCTTAATTTCCTCTCCATCAACCAACTTGGAAAGGAACCCAACTCCCTCGAAATTGATTCACAAGAAGGGAGAGTGAACACTCACCGTGCAATGGACAAGCAAAATATCTCCAAATTTCAAAATGCCAATTAACAAATGATCAAAATCCATTCCCCTTCCCCATAAAATATTTTTATTAACTTCATGAGGACTTCTAATGTTGAATTTCCCTCCATAGGATTCCTCCAACTCATCTCTGTGGTTTAGTAACTCCTATGACACTTGTCTTCCCCTCATGCTACAATTCTTTCTCCATTTCGAATGGTTGCATCTAACTCCCAAATGCATCCTATTGGTTTCTATTTTTATCCCTGTCATGTCATATTTGACATAGGTATTCAATGAGGTCTTATTTTTCATATTTTTCATAGAATCTTCCATCATTTGTTGTCATAGAGTGCATTGAATCTCCTTCCAAGTGGCACACATTGTCTTCTTAGTCTCTTCCTCTTCCATGGGAATTACTCTCCTTTACTAATTCGAATTACTTGGATAATGATATGTTATTTTACACCAAATCACCCTCCAAGAATGTTACATTCCCCATGGATTTGAATTTGGATGAAGGCCATGCCATGTGTGTGGCAGGGATAATTTTAGGGGCGAATTTTAGCCCAGTGGGCTATTTTTCCATGTTTTTCTCCCAAAAAAGATTCACCATTTTGCATTTTTTGAAGCCCTGTTTCGCCCAATTTTGATTGGGTAAAATTTTTTCACCCTAAAAATCGCCAAATTATTATATAAACGATATAAAATCCTTCGAAATTAAAATATTTTTTGAAAAATATCACCAATCATTTTATAGTTGGCGTTTTAAGAATTGGTAATATTCACCAACATTTATACACTTTTAAATAAGTATGGTTCCTTAAAATCATCCCTGGTGTGTGGAGGAATCTAGCCACCAAAAGACTCCATAAGCCTCCAAGTTTCTCCATGAACCAATGCCACCTTATTTTCTTAACATTTATTATTTATGTGACCCAATTTAATGTGAATATGGTAAACTAAAATGCTTTTGGGTCTCATAGCTCCCTTATTACAAACTTTTATGCCTCCACCTGAACCTAGGGAACTAGTAGGTTGGTAAAACATTGTTTGCAAGTAGTATTATTTGGATGAGCACATGAAAGTCATCCCCACTCAAGATTTCTTGTCCTCAAGAAATACCAAGTTTGGATGCCGCAAAATTTTCATCTTCCCAAGTGCTTCCTCGCTAGGAAAATCCTTCCGTTGTACCAAGTATTCCTTTATAGTCTTGCTCCTTAGTTTTTTCTTCTTGTCTTCACTATTCTTTCTGGAATGAGAATGAGTAGTCCTTGATAATCCAAGTGAGACAGTGTTTCTAAAACTAAAATATGACTCCCTATCACCCTTTTAAGACATGTAACATGAAATACATTATGGATTTTACTTCCTTCTGAAAGTTCAAATTCATATGCCACTTCTCTAGCTTTTCAAACCACTTTATAGGGACCATAAAACCTTGGTTTGATCTTTTATGAACCTTTTTCCTTTTAAGGAGGTTTGTTTGTAGGGATAAAAACTCAAATCAACGAATTCATTCACTTGGAAATGTCTCTCCAATCTATGTTGAGCTGCATATTATTTTTGTTGGAGTTTGTGCAACTTCAGAAGCTATTCTTATTGTCCTCCTTCGGGTGTTGAGCTTGTTGTAATCATTCATAAAAACTCTAGAAAGAACAATGTAAACCTTGGGGTGAAAATCCAGCAATAAAAGAATAAAATTAAAATTATGAAATATAAAATTATATTGCTCCCCTAAGTGAAGTCAGCCCCAGTTAAATTCGAAATGGGAAAACAATATAAATAGGAGGCACCCCACCTCATTATTTCACACAGCAGCTCAAAGAAGTGTGCAGTTTTATGGGAGAGAGAGAAGTTTGCATACAGTACAAAAGAAGATTGTTTTCAAGGTTACAATCTTTGGAAAGAATTTCCATATTTTTTGTTTCTTTCTTCATTGTACTTTGATCTCAAAATTATTATCTCTAGACGAAGGTTATTGGGATTTCTCCCATTTGGGTTTCCCAGGTGAAAAATACTTGTGTTATTGTTCTATGCTTTGTCTATATTCTAGTGATCCTATTGATAAATGAAATTAAGATGTACTACTATAATCTTAAGAAAAACTAACATGGTATTAGAGCATTGCTAGAAGAATCCATTACCGAAACTTTGTCGGAAACCTGTCAGAATTAGGGTTTCATCTTTCAAATACTTTCACTCAACTTTTGGGTAGGAAAGAGCCTTGGAAATTTCGATCTAAGATGGGCACATATTTTGGTGAGGGAAGAATTCAATTCTGAGAATTTTAAATTTTGAGCTAATTCTACAGCTGCAACAAAATTTAGGGTTTCCAGTTTTGACCTACTTTCTCCACAGTTTTGGCTCGACTCTACCTCTACTCAACTCGCCTCTCTAGGGCGCATTTATCTATGGAGTCAATTTTCCAAACTCCAACTTTCATTTTTTGACTTAGCCTTTACTAGGGTCTCAGATCTAGATCTGTAGTCAAGATGATCAGCATGAAGGTTGAAGCTCGTTTATACAAGGCTTCAAACTTCATCCCCTAGAAGTCTAGGGTTCTTCTTCTACTAGAAGAAAATGACCTATTACAGTTTTTAAAGGAAAAGGTCCCAGAACCAGAAGCCGAAGAAGACAAACCTTGTTGTAGAAAGAATGATTCCAAAGCAAGGAGGATTTTAGTGGACTCAGTTAGAGATCACTTGGTTCCTCAAATATCAGAAAAGACGATGGGGAGGAGGATGTTTAAAACCCTAAAGAATCTATTTGAACACAGTAGCATCAATTTGACTATCACATTGAGGAATCAACTGTTGAATATGAAGACGACGATGTGTGAGAATATTACCTCATATTTCATGAGGATCACCGAGCTCTAGGACAAGTTAAAGTCTAGTGGAGACAATCTTGAGGAAAAGGATCTTGTTATGACCACGTTAAATGGTCTCCCACCATATTGGGAGTCTTTCATCCAAACTATAAGTGGTCGAACCAAGTTTCCCAATTTGATAAACTATGGGAATAATTCACTCCGGAAGAAACAAGAATCGGAGCATGCCAAAGACTTCATGGCACTCAACCTAAGGAAAATCAAGAATTCGTATCTCATTCTAAGAAAGGAAGGGGAAGGGGAAGGAAGCCATACACTCACAAGAATCAAGATAAGATACTGATTCCTCCCCAAAATTAGAAGAAACAAAATAAGGATTTATCTTAGATACAATGTTAGAGGTGCAAAAAATATGATCATTATGCCAGTAGTTGTCGAAGTTCACACAAAAGCAAGTATGAAGCTTCAACTGCTGATGTAGAAGAAGATCATCATCACAAGAAACAAAAGAATGAATATCATACATAATTATTCTTCATATCATCCCTATCAGGTACTATTCCCACCACTAGTGATACTTGGTGTTGAAATATTGTAACTTCGAAGAATATTCTTTATGTATCTTTTGTGGTCCCCGATGGTCCAACCGGGAGAACCACTTGTATTACATTGTACCCCGATGCTCCTAATCGGAAGAACTAATAAGAGTCATGAGGTAGTCCCCTCTAATTGTAAAGGTGGGTCATCAGCACCCCAGTGTGGTTACTTGAGCCTACATGTGTAACTCGAGCCTACATGAGTTAACTTAAGCCGACATGTTGATTGAGTAAACTTTAAGTAAACGGATGAATGTAAATAGAGGTGTAGTGCTCCTCATTTGTGACACACACACTCACTTGGAATAGCGCACTTGTGGAGGAGAGGAGTTGCTGGAGAAGGAGGAGAATCAGGTTTTTGATCTCCTTGTTGGTTTTACCTTTTTCCCTTTTGGGGCATCTATATTGAGGAAGATTTTGCTGGGTTTTTCCCTTTAGGGTTTTCCCAGGATAAATATGTGTTGTTCTTGTGATACTGTTTCTTTCAGTGATCCTGCTTTATATGCTTTTATTATGAAAAATGAAATGATATACTGATGTCTTAGTAAAGCATATGAAAAATTAACATGGTATCAGAGCTAACCTGAATAGGGCAGCTTTCACAAGTTACAGAAGCTAGGGCTTCTTATTTTTTGGTTCTCTCTCCACAATCAATCAGCAAAATAAGGCTAGGCTGACTCTCCTTTGAAGGATGCATCGTTCTGTCGAAGAGGAATTCGATTCCGAGCATTTTCAATTTTCGATGTGGAAATTAGGGCTTTCTACAGAAGAGGAATTTTTGGGTGAGACCAGCATAGGATTTTTCTCCTCATCAAAACCGAAATTTAGAGACCTGGATCAGTAAATTTGGTTGGGTAAATCTCTGGGAAAGTCAAACCCTAGTTTGACCCTGAGCTAGGAGAAACCCTAAATACTAAAACTGCTAAGTTTTGGTACAGTCCCTATATTCTGCGATTGGCGAAGTATCAGAAGCTGAAAATTTTAGGGGCCGAATATAAAATCTTTATGAACACTGTGTCCAAAGGGCAGCCTTTGATTCGCTATATTATGGGAGATATGATCTCTCCAAGTTAGGGTTCCAGCCTCTTCCAGAAATCATCCATAAACAGGACACCTGGGGAGATCTGCAATATCTTGGGATATACAGGTCCAAATGGAATTCCTGAAGAAGTTACAGAAAGGGAACGGACTGTAATTTCTATGGTCCTCAGCTCAGACTCAGAAGATGAACCAGTGACACATGGAAGGTCGTACAACTTCGCTATTCTGAACAGTCCTGTAACAGGTCACCTTGGGAAAAGGATCCTAAATCCAAAATGGTGAAACCAATTCTGATGAAACCTATGGTGTTGGATCAGGGACATGCGAGGTTACCTCAGTGAGAAATTTCAGACACAAAGGATCAGTAAGTTCGGAGATATCACAGAAATAGTAACAGGCATTTCTGCAGAAGAAATCAGAAAATTAGGGCTTCCTGTTCCGGGAGTTTCCCTTCACTGTTTTCAGAAAAGGAGTACATTGGACAGCTCCATTTGAAGAGATCTATCTGTTTATCCAATCAGATCTGAAAGATTCCAAGTTTTGAAAATTAGGGTTTCTGTGACAAACCCTAGATCAGCCAGCTCCGGAACCAGGACGGACACCTCAAATCGGTAAGATCTAATCCTTTGCTATGTTCATTTGAGGTTCTCTTTTCAAAGTGATCTATGACATAAGCTTGATGATAAGCTTGGTGAAGTTGACAACTTCCAAGCCTAGAAGTATATGATCTCTCTAAAGAAAATGGATTGGACACCTACATGAGCATAGAGGTTTTAGTTTTAGAGGGAGATGAGGCTAAAAG